>WWET01003865.1:89818-115547 GCA_011038615.1 Limnodynastes dumerilii | reverse complement strand
CAATGGGAAGAAGATTTGGGAGTTCTGGAGGATGAGGAATGGAGTACTCTTATCTCTAGCTCCTATAAATGTTCATCATCCTACCGGTATCAACAAATACAAATATATATTATGCATAGATGCTATTTATACCCGCAATTGATGTCACGATTTGATCCGCAAGTCTCCTCCAGATGCCCCAAGTGTGGGGAGGAAGCCTGCTCATTCTACCATCTTTTATGGGAATGTCCTGTAGTCCAGGAACTTTGGAGGGCGGTTGGGGAGTGTATTGCCCGTACGGGAGTTGGGTGTTCCCTGGACTCCCCTAAAGTATGCTTATTCGGTTTACAACTAGAGGATGTAGTGGGTAGAAGTGTAAGACAATATCTCAACAGTTTGCTTCTGATGACTAAAGTATGTCTGGCAAGAAGCTGGATGGCGACTACAGCTCCCTCCTTGATAGAATGGATGAGATCAGTGCAGTCCACCTTAGAACATGAAAAGTTTGTATTTGAACAGCGGGATGCTAAATCTAAGTATGATGAAATCTGGGCAAGATGGCATGAGTCAGAATATGTTACCGCTAAGTTGGCAGGTTGAATTGGTTTGGTATATGGAATGGAATAGCTGCATGTATGAAGGGTCATAATAAATTTTCATTAGCATAGATGCATAGGAAAACACATTGCAAGAATACGTTAGGGTAGTTGTAGGTTATAAGTTAGTTATTTGTTTTGTGGGTAAGTGTTAATTAAAAATCAAAAAAGTAGGTCAAGCGGGATTAAAGCAGTGAAGACAGGCACTTGACGACCATTCGTTGGTTGTTTGTTTAGATTGAATCCATCTGCATGGGAGCATAGATGCATAGGAAAACACATTGCAAGAATACGTTAGGGTAGTTGTAGGTTTTAGTATAAGTTAGTAATTTGTGGGTAAGTGTTCATTAAAAATCAAAAAAGTAGGTCAAGTGGGATTAAAGCAGTGAAGGCAGGCACTTGACGACCATTCGTTGGTTGTTTGTTTAGATTGAATCCACGGGTTCTGCATGGGGCTAATAAGCACATAATGTTGTGATTATTTGTGGATATGACATGTCTATTGTGTAATATATAAAAGTTACAATGTGACCAGCTATTACCATGCAACTGTGACACTGTTGATTTTATTTCTGTTAGATATAATCTGTGAGGAGCAGTTTATTGTGTGTAGTTGAATATGCAATTTGATAAAAATTCGTACTGCAGTGATGTATATTCTATGTCCTGTTGCCATGTTCAGATGTATTATGTATTGACTGCTTGACTGCAATAAAAACTTTTCAAACAAAAAAAAATATATTCTTTCACAGTACATGCTGGAGGGTGGACAGTATTGCTAATTTGTATAAGAGTGTCTTTTTTTTCTCCCAGTATTGAAATTGATGAGGTGATAATTTTGAAATGATCATTCGTGTAATCATCCACCATTCTATTGATGTTTACATTGACTCGCAGATTGACTCAGTAGTTGTGTTAGTATATGTGGAGTTGTCTTTTAAGCCAGAGCAGATATCATAATCTCTGACTGTGGTGCACTGTGGTTACTCTCCATCACCAGTGGTTGTGTTTGAAAATGACAGTAGTTTCCTGGCAGTAGAATGTCCTGTAAAGGCTGAAGGAGAAGACATGTTATGTGCAACATGATCTGACAAGTTGCTCACAAGTAGCTCTTTGCATCTCTTAAGATCTGTATCATCAGGAAAAAATTACCTAAGATAGCACTTAAACCTAGGATCAAGAATGGTTGCCAAAATGTAGTGATCATTTTCCAAGATCTGTCTAACCCTTGTGTCCTGCCAAAGAGAATTAAGAACTTAATCTACAAGCCCAACATACTTGGCTGATTCACTAACCTTCATCTCCTCCTTCAGCGTCTCCAGCTTTGCCTCCTTTAGCTTATTTAACTGGATCACCTAACTGATGCTGGCAGAATCTAAACTAACTTCATGGGTTAAAATTTCAAATGGTTTCCGTATCTTGCATAACACAGAGATTATTCTCCAGTGTTCTGCAGTTAGGTAACATCCGTTTCTCCCTATGTCATGGCTTGATGTATTGCTTTCTGTTGTTCCTGAAGTCGCTGCAGCATATAAAGTGTGGATATCAACCTAGATACTACCTCTTGCTTCATTTGGTTTGATGGCAAATGGAACTTTTCTTGAAGCTGATGCAAAGTTTCTTGGTAGCCGAATTTTGCAAATGGCCAGTGATTTTACATGCCACAGCAAGTATATCCTGCACAGATCTGTCATTTTTTAAGAAATGCTGCACCAACAAGGTGTGCAAAACATATATGACATATATGCCCTAAGTGGCATCATGCAAAGGGTTAACGGCATGCTGCCGCAACCACAGTGTGACCCGCTAACCCTACACTACATACATTGTCGCTCTGCATCACAAAAAAAATACCCCCCCTTAATGAAAAAACACTGTCCCTCCGTACATATTACACACTGTCCCTGCCTACATATTAAACAGTGTCCCTCCGTTAATATTAAACAGTGTCCCTGCCTACATATTAAACAGTGTCCCTCCGTACATCCTAACCACTTCCTATTACATTTAAAAAATGATCCTACATTAAAAGGGCTTATATTTATAGCCTTGGACAGCAATACCCGGGACCGCGAGGCTATAAATATAAGCCCTGTCATTCACTGGAGGACACTGAGGAGCGTGGACCTGCCCTGAGGAGAAGCAAGAAGAAGATGAAGAAGATCCAGCCGGACTACAAGCAACACTTTATGGTGCGATAAGTGTGTCTAACCTGGGTGTCCATCATATCACCCTTCTCGCCGTGATCTTGTACGTGGATCCTCCCCTGTGAGTTTTTTTTAATTTTATTTGTGTATTTATTGTATAAGTCTTTTAGTATGGTCCTCTTTGATTTAATAGTGTTATCAGTGTTATACATTGTAAGTTCTCTCTTTTTATTTTCACATTTTTCAAAATATCATTCATTAATACGAGTTGGAGCCATATCTCTGTGGGTGAAAATATCTCACATGGTAAAAATATGACACTGAAAAGATATAATTAATTAACTGTTTAAAGGACATTTCTTCTGTTAAAATAATGTATATTTTTTTATTTATGCCAGTATAGCTGCGTAATGCCGCTTTATGCTAAGGCATTACTATAGATAATGGAGAAACACTTTAAAAGGGTGTTTTAAGACTGAAAATGGTTAAACTTAAATCATTCAAAACATAGCAAAGTGGCAGAGGCTGCGGCAGTATGACCCACAGCCTCTGCACATATGATTCTGTCTGCACTTCCCCTTTTCACTACGTCCTATCCAGAGTTGTGTGTTTTGCACATTGCACAGACTCTGGATCAGCTCTAATAAGATATATTCCAGTATTCCAGTATATGGAAAATTTTTCCTTGTCTGAAAAGATAAAACAGATCCACATTTGCAAAACCCCAATTTGTTTGCTACGTAGCTAGCATAGGGGAAAATACTGCATGCTGTTTAAAGTCATTTTCATTTGACAAAGTATGTTCTGTATATTGCTTTATTAGTATATTTTTAATACTATAAAATATATCTTTATTTGTTATAACTATTCATTTGAAAAGGTTCTGATCATGAGGCTTTGAATCAAGAGTAAAATTATCAATAAACATTTGTTATTCTAAACAAATCTACACCCAAAAGTCTCTATAACTCCTCCTCTATATTTACGAGCATGCATCGCCTGAATAAAAATATGGTTTTGAAGAGATAAGGAAACTAATTATTGATCCTCTGGAAAAAAATAAAGCTCAGTGCTGCTTCATCTGTCCCCTGGGTCTTCAGAAAAAAATGAATTCTTCTTCGCTCAGACCACAGTGTGATCAAATAAATTAGTATAATGATTTATGCTTACTGTTTTAGTCAATTCTGATAGAGATTATAGAGACAAAATGACAAAGTGCTTTAGCTACAAACTTAAATCATGTCAGACAATCTTTACTTTTTCCTTACTCTAATTGCTGCCTTGCTTCATTTATCTTCTCTAGCAATCTTTGGAAGAAATACTAGTTTAATCAGTGTATGTGCAAAACTGCAGAGATAAAAAGTTTGGTCTAATTTGTCTCACTAAATTGTAATGCCTTTACTGAACATATCCTGGTTTTGAAGGACACTTAGGAAGCCCAAAGCTTCCATCCCAAAGGAGATGTAGAAAATTTATGAATACAAAGACACTGTATGGTTTTTTCATTGAGATACATCAGACATAACAGAGGTCTCAGTATTGATCAGAAATCACAAAGCATCTGATCACTTATACTAAAGAGTAATGTCGCAATTAGAACCTTGTTGTTTTTTTTTAAAGAAAAATCAAAATTTCCCTGAAATAAGTAGTACATTTTTTTAATAGTATAGACATTGACAGATAATTACCTGATATGCCACAAAAATGTGATTTTATATATAGAGATCGAGAGATAGAGAGAGAGAGAGATCGAGAGAGACAGTCTTTAAACATTAATTTGCAATGTGTATATAGATATAGGCTAAAGATAATGCCAGCGGACAATGGGCCTGATCCAGAACAACGCTTCAGAGCGAATTTACGCGTGGCAGAGACGTAAAATCACTGTTTTGTACGCACTGCGCATGCGCACCATAGAAAATACGCACATTAACGTAGCATAATTGTGAACGTATGGGCCATTCACGTATGTGTCACTTACGTGTGGGCGTGCCAATTTTACTTTAGTCCAAATTACGTGTGAAATACGTGAAGTAGGCGGGGGTTGTATTTAAAGTGTGCAGTATGGGCGTGCTTAGCTGCGTAAATTCGTCTAGCCCATACGTACGTTTGCGTATGACTGCGGTTACGTTGGAAAAAGTTAAGGTAGGGTTTGGAAAGCGTATCTTGACAAAATACGTCCATGCAAGGGGTGTGCCGAGGGCAGTGTAACGAATTTACAGAAAATACGCTACGCTATGCGAATAAACGTACGGCAAATGTAGTTCTGGATCTACCCCTATATCTTGTTAAGTAACACAGTAATTAGAATGAAGTCCTGTTGAATAGACATGTAGTCTACCAGGATAAATAAAACATTAACGCTTTTAAGTCCACAAATGTACATAAAAGCACTGATGAACAACTGGACTTAAATAAGAATGACAATATGCAACTGAATTAATTTAAATGCTCCTGTATGGGCTTCTAGGTCTCTCGTGTCAAAAACCGAGTAAACACCTGCAGAATGATTTTAGCGGGCACTCCTCTCTTGCTCCGGTTCCCTGGCCTTTCCAGGTGCCTTTGGGGTCACAGGGGCTTGCTTGATAGTGCTCAATAGCCAGCAAAAATATAGACAAGATAGCTTCTATGGTGATTCAATTTAAAAATACATACTCACATAGACTAAATGACATTTATGATTAAATAAATGTCCACAAGTGCTTATTGGGATTTTTGGCACCAAGACAGTTGGACCTGAGTATGTTCTTAAACCCGACGCATTTCAACTCCTCTGGGAGTCTTTATCAAGGCTGGGATACATTTCTTAAGGGGTCAGGAGCTTATATAGGTGAAGCTCCATCCCTCAGGGTCAAAGGTCATAGTGCATAGCTAAATAGCTGAAAATAAAAAATAAATAGTTCTCTAAAAATATACATAGAAAGCGTTATATTCCAAAAACATCATATAAACATATAAAAAAAAATAGGACATATGCTAAAAGGATCATTCTCCAATAATATATAGATAGTTGAAGGGAAAACTGAGCTGCTTAGCAATAATGACACAGGATATGTAGACATGATAGTATCCTCGAAAGCAATTAAAAAAAAGAATAAAATAATAGAAAAAGTTCAATATAAGTATAGATAAATGGAATAAATATACACGTGGTCATAAAAAGTGCATTTACAATATGGTTAAAGTTACAGGAAGAAAATGCAAGTTAGGCTGTAGCGACCCCTACAAACAACATAGTGGAGAGTACATATGCAAGAAGTGACTAATGACAGTATTCGGTATAAAAGGTCTAGTTAATAATAAGAGGGGACATAGTGGTACAGTAGGAGTATGTGGGAACCTAAACAAAGTATGAATGGATCTGATCATAAGAACCACTTGAGTTTAATATTATTGCTTAATCCAGATGTCATAGGGCCAGATCCTAAACTAAGAATGACTGGGGACTTATGAAGTTATGTACGTCAGTACTTACGGGGAAGCCACAGACCCTTCACTTACAATAGCTCTATATGGTGGGGATAGCAATTTAAATGAAGGGTCCGGATGGGGGAAGCCCCATTACGACTAGTTCTGCAGTCTTATGACTAGCCGTAAATGTTAAGGTAGGAATCTGGACACGTAAGTGTCCAGATTTCTTACCAACAGTGGGGAGTGCAGGGGGCCTATGGACCTACAGAGTACCTACGGTCCCTCACATGCACATAAAGCGTGCTCGGGTCTGGACCTTCCCTATAGTCTGCATTTCAGAAATACACTTCATCTTGGTTCTAGCCATATTTTCTATTATGTCATCTTTTCTCCCGTGGCCACTGATCTTTTCTATGCCTATCATATTTGTGATTGATTTGGAGGAGCACTGGTGTTCTTGTTTAAAATGAGCTAATAATGAATGGTTCTCAAAGCCCCTTCTTATGTTTCACATGTGTTCCTCCCACCCTGCCTTGAGGGAACTGTTAGTTCTAACTATATAATGTTTATAGCATGTGCACTCTAAAGGCAGATGTCATTAGGGGTGGAACAAGTAACGAATTGCCTTATAGATTATTATTGTTTTTGTTTCATTGGATACAAAGAAGGTAATCTTACTCTCTTGCCCTATATGAGTGCGGTATATTGAACATGTGTCACATCTGTAGAAGCACTTAGACTTTATCATTGCAGGTGGGGTTTGGTTCTCTCTAAATGCACTTGTGGTCAATCTGTCCCCTAGATTTCTAGCCTTTGTATATATGAATCTAGGATGTGGTAGAATATGTAGTATATTCCAATATTGACATACTATCTTCTCTTCATGTCTTGTAATCACCATTATACTGGCTTATCAGAGAGATTTCCCTGTGTTTCCCATCCTCTTTTTTTTCTCTTTGGGTTGTAATATCTGTGTACTATCTAAATTTCGAACTTGATCAAGTTCTCCGTCTAAATCCCTGCTGTTGTAACCCTTTCTCTCAAATAATTGTTTCATTTGTTTGTGCTTGGACTTCAGGATCTGTACAGTTTTCAGGATCTGTACAGTTGTACTTGACCCTGCAAAATTCATTACACGGCAAATTTCTTAACCAGTTGTTGGTTGGTTGAATGTATGAATTACTATTGGTTGGTTTTCTGTAGTTTTTTATCTTGAAGTTGCCTGTCTCTACACATATAGGGAAGTCTAGAAAGTTAACCGTTTCTCTACTTTTTTCCACCGTCAATCTGATGTTCTTATTGTTATTGTCCAAGTTGTTGCAGAAGGTAACCAGCGCATCTTCAGGCGCAGACCAGATAACCAGAATATCGTCTATGTACTGTGTATATAGATCGAGGTATGCTGCCCTATTATGGCCACTCCAAACTGCCTCTAGTTCCAAATATGCCATAAATAAATTTGCTAACCTGGGCACAAATTTTGCACACATTGAGATCCATGTCTTCTGTAAAAATAATTCTATTCCTTCCAAAATGAGGTTCTGAAAGGATTCATCCTTGCTTTGTAAAAAATATCTTACAGCATTAATTCTATCCTTATGTTTTATAATAGTATAAAGAGAGGAGAAGTCTGCAGTAACTAATAACATCCCCTCTCTCCATGTTATTTTCTATTTTCTGTATTACACGGAGGCTATCTTTCACATAGGAATGTGTGGTTTGAACCAAAGGTTGAAATGTTATGGCTATGAACTGGGAGAGTTTAGATTTGCTGAATTAAATCCTGCAGCAACAGGGCTGCCTGGGGGATTTGTTTCACTTTTGTGCATTTTAGGTAGCACATAAAATACAGGTAAAGTGGCCTCTGTTATCCAAAGAAACTTTTTTTCTTTTTCTGTTGAAAGTTTTTGCATGTAATATTTATCAATGAGTTTGTGATAGTTACTCAATATTTTTTATGTAGGATTTAATTAAAGCTTCTCATAAGTGTCAGTATTGTTTAGTTGCCTATACACCTCTTGCTTATATTTTTCTTTTCTTTTTCTATTAGTTTTTCAGAAAAAAACAGATCACAATACAGGCAAATAGAGACAAGTAAAACATGTTGAGCATATGGTCTATCATTGCAAGTAGTAATTATCTGTTAGCGATCTCAGTAGAATAATCACCAAGAAGAGTGAGGGTGGAAAAAAACAAAACAGAGGAGTCGAATAATACATCTTTGGTGTTCTAGTATCATCAGAATTCTTTCGTTTGGCAAGAGGGAAAAGGGGGGGAGTGTGATTGGTTAGGTTGGTGGATTAGGAACCAAGGGGCCCAGATACGTGCAAATATATGAGATCTGTTAGTAAGGTATGCGGACATTTTCTCCATCGTGACTAAATGCCAAATTTTATTTAGTAGATGTGAGGAGGAGGGAGGGGAGGTATTCTTCCAGTGGTTGGCTATAAGGCATCTGGAGGCGTTTAGGATCTGTGTAACCATCCTATCTGCGTCCCTATCCAAACCCTCTATGGGGGCAACCAAGAGGAAGGTCCAAGGGCATTTGGAGACTGGTATGTTAAGTACCTGGGAGATGAGGGTTGCCACCATAGACCAGAAGTCCGCTACTACAGGGCAGTTCCACCAGATGTGCAAAAATGAGCCCACCTCACCACACCCTCTCCAGCACAGCGGAGAGGCCATGCCATATATGCGGTGAAATCTTGTAGGGACCAGATACCACCTGCTGTAGATTTTGAATATGTTCTCTTGAATCAGGGTGGACATAGAAACCTTGGCTATTCTCTCCCGTATGCTAGACCATGTGTCCTCCTCTAGGGGCACTCCCAAATCCCTCTCCCAAGCCACTTCATGTTTCGGTGAGGGGGGCTCCTTATGCATGACGAGGAACGTGTATAGTGAAGAGATCATCTTCTGCGCTAGGGGGCCACGAAGGCATAGAGATTCCACCAAGGTAAGTGGTCTATTAGTCAGGGCACGTGGAAGGGAGGAGATAAAGTGGTGCACCTGCAGGTATTTTAAAGGACCCGGATTCCGTATTTTTGTTGCAGATTTTCCAGCGACGCGCATCCACCCCTGTCCATTAAATCCCCCACCACACGAATGCCTGCCGCTCGCCAGTTAGGCAGGGACGCGGAGGGTTGTCCCATAGGGAGGTGATAGGGGAGGGGAGAGAGGTGATGTTAAAGAAGGTCCTACAGTAGTCCCAGATAGAACATGTGAAGCGCACTATTGGGTGGGATGAGATCGTGGGGGGCCACTCAGGTGGGGGGAGGGGCCGCTTAGGTGGGGGGAGGCTCAGTGCTGCGGCCAGGGAGGGGGACTCGCACGCCGCTGCTTCCAGTGCTATCCATCTAGGCCTAGGGTTTGTAGCGAACCAAGCTATGGCTTGGCCCAGGTGGGATGCCAAGTAGTAGAGCCGCACGTCTGGGAAGCCCCAGCCCCCATTCTCAGTGGGTTTTCTTGCTTATATTTTTCAATAATTATTATCACTACTTCTCCCCTTTATCTGCAGGTTTAATAATTATATTTTTATTATTCTGTAAGCTTTTGATGACTTTAATTACTATTACGATTCTTTAATACTTTCTTCTGTTTTGTTAAGTATTTTTTAATAGTCTCATTCTAATTCTTTGTTGTTTATATTACGATTCTTGTTCTTCGGGATATAAATTTTGCTTCTTTGTGTTTCTTATTCTTAATTTTTTCTAAATTTTTTATTCAGTTTGTTAAAATGATCACTCTGTCTACCAGATGGTCTCTTTTTATTTTTCTTATTAACTTTATGTGAATTTTTCTGCTTATTTTTTTTCTAGGGGGTAATAGTTAGGTCCTCCTAATCTTAAATTATACCTAAGGCTTCTGTTTGCCGATTACGTTACCACTTCTGCATTTGTCCTATGTTTATCTGGGGTGGATATAGATCTGTAATAAGTAAAGTTCCTATCATGTCTCATTCTACTGTGGCTCCTGCTCCTATCATAGTAGGTGTTTCTTTCTTCTCTAGTGTGTATGCTATTATCCCACCCGTCTTACCCCTCTTCAATCTATACTCAATTCTGCTTCCAGGCTCATCTTCCTCTCACGCCGCTCTACCACGGCCTCTCCTTTATGTCAAACCCTCCACTGGCTTCCTGTCCGCTTCAGACCTCTCTTTAAACTCCTTACCCTCACCTTTAAGGCCATCTCCTCATCCACTGCTCCCTACCTCTCTTCCCTCATCAACATGCACACCTCTTCCTACCCTCTCGTTCTGCTAACCAGCACTGTCTGATCTCTTTACTGATCACCACATCTCACGCCCATATCCAGGACTTCTCCCGTGCTGCACCTCTGCACTGGAATGACCTTCCTTCTTCAGTTAGACTCTCCCCTACATTGCAGGTCTTCACTCAAAACGCACCTGTTCAGGCTAGCCTACCCCTCCTCCACTTAACATCCACACTGCATCCTTCATCTATCCCTTCTCTTCCTGCCCACTCTCCTCTGCTCACACCAGCAGTCCACTTTCTGTCACGTTTCGTGAGTGTTGGGGATCGGTTCCGGGTTTCAGGGACTGAGACAACTGCGCTGATTTGAAGTGGAAATGAGCGGGTTTAATAACAGTAGGAAGCATACAGGAATATTGGATGAAAGTATGAGTCCGTAATAAACAGTCACTGAAAATATGAGTTCATGGCAAATGTTTCAGAGATAGAACTGTAATGAAAGTCCTTGGTTGCCAAGTGGTTCCTTGGATACACAATGGTTGGTAGAGAGTCCAAGTGGTAGTTGGTAAAAGTAGTCGTTGTAGGTGTTTGACAGCTGGATCTCACACCAGCAGTCCACTTCCTTCCCTCTCCTTATGTCTTCTGTAAGTTCTTCCCTTCCACATAGTGTGTTAGCTCACGTGAGCCATCCTAATGTTGTTCCTTCCTCCACCACTCCCTCCTCACTTTGTACCCTCTTGTCCCCCTCTACTACCCTTTTACCCAGTCCCCACCTGGTGGTTCCCTCTCTACCTCTCACTGCGCTCTGTCCTCTGCTACCTGATCTTCCAAGCTGACACCTAGCATTTTGCCTTGCATTCTGTGCTTGCTTCACTTTATTATGTTTCTGTGATATTTTTATAGTCATATTGTATTTAATATATACCATGCTGTCCATCCCTACCCTGTATGTCTGTACTGTATTTTGTTGTATTTTGTATGGCTCTGCGGACAATAAACGATAATAATAATAATAATAATCCCTCCTTCTTTCTTTCTCATACATCCTCCTCTCTCTTCCCCTCCCGTGTGATCAACTATTACTCCTTTCTCTTCTTGTGTATGTAGGTCCTTCCCAGTGCTGTTACTAGGCATGTGCAACAGGGGTGGCCGCCCAGGGCACCGAGCTTAAGGGGGACACCAGTAAGTTAATATTCAATATTAAATTGGTTTGGAATTTAGGGTCGGGGGCACCATTTTTCCTTTTTTCCCCTGATGCTACAATAGCTTGTTATGGCTCTGGTTCTTCCCTTCTATCGAGATTTCCCTCATGTGTGCAGTTGGAGTTTCTTCTTTCCCCACCTCTATCTACCATAAGTCCATGATGTTCTACTGATGGACATCTTGGTTGTCTATATGTTCTATCCTGTCTGCTACCAGTGTTACTCTCTCAAAGGTATCTTTCTAGTGTTTCATTTTGGATCTCTTCCCTTAAGTCCTCTGGTTCTTGTTTTCTATGAAGGTCTCTCCTAAATTTGTGTTGTTTCCTATTCATTACTTCCTTCTCATGACATTTAAATCTATATATGACCCGTTCTTCTAATTATATAAACACAGGGGAATTTTTAAATTTGACTAACACTACTTTTCATTTTTCTAATGAGTCTGCCATGTCCTTTAGAGTTTTTTTGTTTCTTTCTTATAATTAGTTGCGTAAATGAGAAAAAACATGTGTTGAGAATGTTTTCCTAATCTTTTAGAAAGGATTAATTCTGGAGGTTTGAGGCAGGTGTTACATCAACGACAGATCCTTTAGGGATCCATAAACAATGGAACCAATTCTAGGAAGGGCAGCCCGAAACATGTAAGCGGCGATTCCCAGTAAGTTGTCTCCTGCAGTCGTCTCTGATATAACAGGTGCTTTCCCCCTGGTCGCTATCCCAGGCTTTCTGCTGGTCGCTGCCTACCACAGAGGCCTCCACTCTGCTCCGGTACGAGGATTGGTTTAGTTGTTTTATCATTCTAGGATTGTTTTGACTATTTTATCGTTTAATCTGCTTTATTTGAGTGATTGATATTTTATTCATGTTTATTATATATGTCAGTTTTTCTATTATTAAAGCTTATTGACTTTATTTTATTTTTCTGGTTATCTGAGAAACTCTATAAAGAATTAAGAGAACAATAAATTATTATTTTTATTATTAACTTTGGAATTTGATCTAATTGGAACATGGACGTTTAGTTTACGGCTAATTATTGACTACCCAGTGCCATTCACTCATACCACCCCTTATTTGTTATAAGCTCTTTACCGTAACGAAAATGTATGTGTAATAGCTCGATCTGAAGGCGATCTTCAGAATGACAATAATGAAATTGTATTTATTGTAGCCATGGTAACAGTTTACCCATGGGTTAGCCTGTACTCACCATTTCTGCCTCTCCCCGCCGGGTGCTCCTGCACATACCAAACATGGCATGTAAACAAAACCATGTGGAGTGCCTCTGAAGTCTTGGTCAGGCGTGCACTCCACTCTCCCGGTGCTTTCTCCGTATTGAAAATTATCCCCATGCCAGGGGAACGTCCTATTAGTATATTCTTGCCCTGGCTGCTGACCAATCAGTGGTCAGCAGCCTTTATATGAGATCATATCCTGCACTCATACAGCGCCGGTTATAGCATCTGAGTTATCAGCCTGTGACCTGCTGTCTCTCTTGCCTTTGCCTTGTGCTCTGTGCCAGTGATTTCTGAGTTCCCCACATTCCTGCCAAGTTCCTCTTTGTACCCCCCAGTGTTCTAGCCTCTCTCTGCCCATTGTGTGTATTTCTTCTCAGTTTGCCCATCTCTCTCCTGAGTGCCTGTCTGTGTTCCCTTCGGGGTTCCCCTGGTTGTGTGCCGCTGTGAGAGCCCTCTGTCAGTCCAGTCAGTAGTCGCTACAGTCTGCGTCCAGTTCAGTGTTCATTGTTGTACGTTTCAGGTTTGTCTCTTCTGATCCTGACTGTTCCGCTTCCTGCTCCATCTTACCTCATCATGCGGGCCATGGTTTCTCCCCCAAAAGTTCCCGGTCCGGCACCCCCAGTGGCCATTACCGATGTCAAGGTGAATTTGCCAGATATATTCTCAGGAGACTCTTCAAGGAGAATTGCAGACTCTACTTTCAGCTCAGACCCAATGCTTCAGGTTCAGAGCGTCATAAAGTGGGTCTGGTTATCACCCTTCTCCAAGGAGATCCTCAGGCCTGGGTGTTTAGTCTACATCCAGAGGACCCTGCACTCCAGTTGGTGGATCTAGTCCTGCTAAATGAAGATCCTCACAGAGTCGCCATGGCTGAAGCTACACTCCGATCCCTTTGACAGGGAAGGAGAACAGCAGAGGAGTACAGCTCTGAATTGGGCCAATGACTGTGGGTGGAACGACCCAGCCCTTCGAAGCCAATTCCGGATGGGACTGTCTGATCAGATGAAGGATGCCATTGTACAGTTCCCAGTGGCTAATCCTTGGATGACCTGATGCACTTAGCCATCAAGGTCGACCGGCGTCTTAAAGAGGAATGGAAAAGGATTCCTCTTCAAGTTTTTCCTCTGTACACCTGCCTCATGAATTCCAGGTTCTGGACGAACCCTTGCATATCGGTTCACCAAGGAAGAAAAGGCTAGTTGATGTAACTTACTCCGTCTCTCCTGTGGAGGTAAAGCCTATAGGGCAGACTCTTGCCCGAAGAAGCAGCAACTGTCGAGAAAAGAGTAACCCAGCCAGGTGGTAAGGAGATCTGGTTGGAGATTCATCTTGTCTCCTCAAAAAATTATTTAATGGTTCCAGTCCGACTGATGCCTTCATTGATAGTGATGCCACTGGAAACTTTTTAGATATCAGGCTGGCCCAGACCCTGGGTATTCAAGTGATAAACCTCACAACTCCCATTTCGGCAGTCGGGTTGGATGGACAGACATTGGGGTAGATCCTGAACTACGTCCGTCTTCCATAGACGGACGTAATTCACTGAACAATAGCTACTGCGCATGCGTAGTAGCTATTGTACGTAATCTGCGTATCGTTTCGATACATAGATTGCATATATACGGTCTAAAAGATTACGTATTACGTACAATAGTTACTATGCATGCGCAGTAGCTATTGTTCAGTGAATTACGTCCGTCTATGGAAGACGGACGTAGTTTAGGATCCGGCCCATTATCTGGAGGGCTCTTTACCCAAATATCTGAACCAGTTCATCTGTCCATTGGAATCTGCCATTCGTAACTCAGAGAGTTTTCCATTATCAACTGCTCTTCTGTCCGTTTGGTTCTGGGTCATCCATGGATACAACTCCACAACCCCTGTATTGACTGGGTCCAGGGGGAGATTCTTCGCTGGAGTAAGACATTTGAAGGCTCCTTCATCTTGCTTCCAGTCCGGATTGGACAGATCGCCATAGAAAAAATTTCTGCGCAGTATGCAGAGTTTGCGTATTTTCCAAGCAAGCTTCAGAGATTTTACCCCCGCACAGACTTTATGATTGCGCCATTGAACTCGTTCCAGAAGCAAAATTACAAAAAGGAGACTGTTTTCTCTCTCTCGACCTGAATCTGCAGCCATGGAAAAATATATTCAGGAGAATTTCAAGAAAGGCTTCATTCGGCCCTCTAAATCACCCATGTGAGCGGGGTTCTTCTTTGTGGGTAAGAAGGATGGCTCATTACTCCCCTGCATAGATTACCGTGCTCTAAACTGAATACCGGTGAAGAATACTTATCCATTACCCCTGATCTCGAAACTGTTTATTCAAGTCAAAGATGCAGTTATTTAATCTAAGATCGACCTCCATGGGGCATACACCCTAGTATGTATCAGGGAGGGAGATAAATGGAAGACAGCATTTAATACACATTTAGGCCACCACGAATATTTGGTGATGCCGTTTGGGTTATGCAACGCTACAGCCGTGTTTCAAGATTTCATCAACAATGTTCTCAGAGACTTCTTGAGGAAATTCGTAGTGGTCTATTTAGATGACATCCTGATCTTCTCTCCCTCCCTCAAGGAGCATCGTGATTATGTCAAGAAGTATGCTGGTGTTGAGGTGAACAAGTCACCTAGGTTGGCAGAAATATATTAATGAGAATAGCAAGCAGCTGTAGTTTTTATAAAAGTTCTGCTATGGACTGTGGAACCCTCTATAAACAAAGTGAGATCCAAGAAATCGATGGAGACATCACTCTGTTTGGCAGTAAAATGCTAATTATAATTGTTACAATTTAAATAATCTACAAAATCTGCAACGAAAATTAGAAGTGTCCCAAATAATAAACAAATAATCGATGTACCTCCTATAGAGCAGCAGACTCGCCCCAAACGGGTCACCCCATATGTGTTCCTCCTTAAACTTACCCATATACAGGTTGGTGAAGCTTGGGGCGAATTTAGTGCCCACAGCAGTGCCAAGCACCTGGAAGTACATCTTTGATTCGAACAGAAAACAATTGTGCTTTAAAATAAACATAATACTATCCAATAAAAACTGTTTTAGCTCCAGAGTGACCTCTCCATCATCTCCCGAGAAATCTCCAACAGCATCAACTCCTGCTGTATGGGGTATATGGGTGTATAGAGCCCTTACATCTAAGGTAAGGAACACAAAATTGTATTTCCATTTGATTGTTAGATTTGTTAGATTTAACAAATGAAGGGTATCCCTCAGGTAAGAATTAATTGATGTTACATATTTCTGAAGGTGTGAATTTTCAAAAGCCGATAGGTTGCTGGTTGATGAGTCGATGCCAGATATTATTGGCCTACCGGGGGGATTTTTTAGGGCTTTATAAAGTTTAGGGAGAAAATAGAAAATAGGAATTACTGGATATTTTTGCCATAAAAAATGATAAGTTTCTTTATCAATAAGGCCATCTTCAATAGCCCCATCTAATAAACATTTTAGCTCATATTAATATTCCTTTTTAGGGTCCCTAGATAATGGAAGATAAAATTCCCTATCCTCCAACTGTCTAAGGGCCTCAGTGATGTAATCCATTCTCTCCATTTATACGCCACGCCTATTATTGTGACGTGCTAACCAGCTGACGCACAGCGCCTCCCATCCAGCTAGGTCTTCGGTCCGTGGCAAACAGAACAACGGGTGGCCTCCGTTACGTTCCTACTACATCTACCCACGGAGGAGCTCCATTCCCCTCCCCTGGACCTACTTGTGCTGTTTTGGGACAGTGAGTACACAGGACCTTGGGTCCCTTTCATTGCACTGCACTTTACTTATGAGTCCATGTACTCAGGAGAGTTGACATAAGATTCACCTGTGGCGCTCCGGAGCACACTTTTATAACCTCCATTGGAACACTGCTCAGGGATTCCCTTCAGCAGCTATTATTAGCACCAAAGAGGATTGCTACATTGTCTCATTCCCTCCCACAGAGGATACTGTATCACGTTTTCAGTATTACAACTGGATAATATATCTGGCTGCTAGCAGTGAATATCACTCTCTTCCATGGGACTGTAATTACATTTAAGTGCAATATTTATCGGACTCTCATCAGTACTCATATGTACTTACTGTGCACACCATAGGTGTGAGATTTATCAGCTGTGCATAATCTGATTGTTTTTATTTATTTTTTTTATGGTTCTCTGTTTTTCGTTCTTTTTGCAATTAAATGTATTTTTAAATGTCACTGCTCGACATTTATTGATTGGTTTATTTCATTACTGGTGAATTTCGAATATATATATATTTTTTTCCCCTATTTTAGCCCTATTACAAGGTTTAGCGCTGTGGTTTGTTTATTCGTTTTTCTTTGAATCCTATGTCAAGAAGTATGCCAAATTTTTAAAATACGAGTTTGAAGTCTCCAAGGTATTCTTTCTAGGTTACATCATCTTGCCTCAAGGGTTCGCCATGGATCCAGACAAGGTTAAAGCAATCTTGGAATGGAAACAACCCATCGACTTGCAGGCCATTTAGTGATTTATGGGCTTCTCTAATTATTATAGAGGTTTTATTAGATCCTTCTCTGTACTGATGGCTCCGATTGTTGCCCTTACCAGGAAGAATGCTGATCCGACAAGATGGTCTAAGGAAGCTCTAGAAGCATTTGATGCACTCAAACAAGCTTTCACCACAGCCTGTTCTGAGACATCCCAATCCTGAATTACCGTTTATAATTGAGGTGGACGCATCTGATGTGGGGGCAGGAGCGGTCCTCTCTAAACAAGACCCTCAGGATGCCAATTGGGTACCACAGAGACTCATAGGTTGTCTCTTCGTTCCTAAAGAGCTTAGGAAACAAACCCTTCAAGAAAACCATGCGTGCAGGATGGCTGGTCACCTTGGTTTCCAGAAAACTTTAAAGTCGCTATCTCAAACTGTATGGTGGCAATCAATGTATAAAGATACCAAAGAATTTGTTAATTATTGTATTCTTTTAACCAAGAATGAAACACCTCACGATCCTCCTATTGGTCCCCTTCTCCCTCTTCCAGTGCCCAGTCATCTTTGGCCTCATCTCTCCATGGATTTCATCATGGTCCTCCTTAACTCCCAGGGGCTCACTTCCATCTGGGTGGTGGTCGACAGGTTCAGAAAGATGGCACATTTTATTCCTCTTCCTGGATTACCCAGTGCCCAGACTCTGGCTGGATTGTTTGTTAAACGTGTTCAGACTCCACACACTGCCAATGGAGATCGTCTCAAACCGGGGCTCACAGGTTGTGGCCACCTTCTGGAGAGCCTTTTGTAGATGCCTTGGGATTCAAACCAATCTGTCTTCCGGTTATCATCCCCAATCCAACGGTCAGACAGAAAGGGTTAATTAACCCTTGGAGCAATACTTACGCTGCTACGTCTCCAGATTTCAGGACAACTGGTATGAAAATATTCCATGGGCAGAATTTGCGTATAGTAACGTGCATCATTTGTCTACTTCAGTATCACCTTTCTTTTTCGTCTATGGATTTCATCCAGAGCCAACTCGATTATTCCTGTCGCCACCAATCCTAGCCCCGGGATTAGGGGGATGGTCAAGGGAATTAAATTTACCTGGAAGAGGGTTAATCAGTGTCTCAAATCCACTGCCTTCAGAACTAAAAACAGAGTAGACCACTATCGTTCCAGATGTAACTTCAGTATGGGGGAAAAAGTTTGGCTTTCTACAAAGAACATCACATTAAAGCAACCTTCCAAGAAGTTAGGACCTCGCTTCACTGGTCCATATATTATTATTAAAAAGGTTAATCCTGTAGCCTTCAAATTAGCATAACCCCAAAGACTCAGGGTTCCACCCACCTTCCATGCCTCTGTTGAAACCTGTTAAAACTTCAAGAAAATGTCATCAACCTCATCCTGTGTCCGTAGACAATCAAAAAGAATTTTCTATCTGGTACACTGGAAGGGATACGGCCCTGAAGAAAGATCTTGGGTACCAGCTAAAGATTTACATGCTGACAGATTAAAGAAAAACTTCCACAAAAAGTTTCCTCACAAACTGATTCATTAGGGGTATCATAACCCCTCATTTAGGGGAGGGGACTGTTACATGCTGCCGCTATGTGGGCAGGCATGCACCATTACTCACCATCTCTGCCTCTCCCCGCCTGGGGCTCCTGCACACGCTGAATGTGGCATGTAGACAAAACCACGTGGAACGCCGCCGAAGGCGCTTACACCAGCGCTTCCTCCATATTGGATGTAACAGTGTGAGAGTAAAGCTGGTCAGTATCTGTGTGCAGTAAGCAATTCAAAGATATATCTCTGCATGCAAAGAATACAATTAACTTGACTCCCCCTGCAATCAACATGGTTTAGCCCAGGAGTAACTTATTTAAAGCACTTACTTAAGTCTGGATCCAGCCCTATGTGAGTAAATAAAAATATTAAACAGATAAGGGCTTTAAAACTGCAATATTAAAACAAGAAAGATAAGGATTGAAGTCCGTGTAGGCATTTATCTTATCTGTAATATTTCTTTGCAGTTCAAAACAATTGTCACAAATGACCCTTATGGTTAACGACAGCAATTAATCTTGGCAAGGTTTAATGACAGGTTTCTGCGTAAATACTTCGGACATTGTTCTAAATGTGTGGTTGATGTTGGCACACATTTGATTTGAACAGGATTGTTTATTTTGTTTTATTTTAAAGGGTCCCACTGCATCCAATCAAGCAATCAACATCAAATACTCACATCCCCTATTGGAAAATAAGAGGGCTAAAAAAGACAACTCAACCATTTGCCGCTTTCTGGAAAGCAGTTTTCCTGGTGATGGATTACTCACATTTTTCCTGGAAGAGAAAATTGTTGAAAATTACTTTTTGGGATTTGGCAATAGTTGTATTAATTTGCGCAATAAAAAATTGCAAGGAAAGACCAGCAGCATGGCTTCAATTTATGTTCCAGCTAAATGTCATACAACCTTCTTTTGTCTCTCAAATAGCTAACCCTTTATTGTCTCTAGGGTCCCCAAACCTCGTGTAGACATTTGTATGTTAAAGGCATATGTGTGTTTCCATTTTTCTCTAGTGGGCAATTAGCAATGATGTCATAGTGTTTCATATTTATTGATGGTGGTCAGCAACATTGTGGGGATGATGCAGAGTTGGAGAATAAGGGTAAAATAGGTGCAAGAATAGACCTGAGTAAAACCATGTTGAACTGGAAGGTCAGGTAGTTGATATATATATATATTTATTTATTTATATAAAGATAGAAAAAGACACCCCAGCACTCTTGCAATTAACCAGCAACAAACCAACAAACCATGACATTCTGGGCCAGATTCACAACCCCGGATGTATTGCGCATACACCCATAATTTACTGATTATGGCTACTATGCATGCTTAGTAACTATTTTACATAATCTACGTATCGTTTTGTTACGTAGATTGCTTATGTGCGGTCTTTAAAACAGCATAATTGCAATCTACATAGCGAAACGATACGTAGATTATGTAAAATAGTTACTACGTATGCGTATTGCTATTATCGGTAAATTAAGGACGTATGTGCAATATGTCTGGGGCTGTGAATCCGGCCCTCTATTTTTAAAATAAATGACAGTGAAATTCGTTACATACATTTGCAAATATATGATAAGCCACCAGCCACTGACAAAGCCTCTCTGTTTTGGTGGTCCTAACTCTAATAATGGGGTAGATCCAGAACTACGTTTGCCGTGCGTTTATTCGCGGAGCGTATTTTCGTGCGCGTAAATTTGTTACACTCCCCTTTGCACACCCCTTGAACGTACGTATTTTGTCAAGATACGCTTTCCAAACCCTACCTTAACTTTTGCAAACGTAACCGTAGTCCTACGCACACGTATGTATGGGCTAGACGAATTTATGCAGCTAAGCACGCCCATACTGTACACTTTAAATACAACCCCCGCCTATTTCACATATTTCAGACGTATTTTGGAGTAACGTAAAATTGGCACGCCCACACGTAAGTATTTACGTGTCACATACGTGAATGGCCCATACGTTCACAATTACGCTACGTTAATGTTCGTATTTTCTATGGTGCACATGCGCAGTGCGTTCAAAACAGCGATTTTACGTCTCCGCCACACGTAAATTTGCTCCGAAGCGTTGTTCTGGATCAGGCCCAATGTCAGAGTCCCAACTGTTATCCATCCTCCAGTGATAGTATCTAAAAAAGAGCAAAGAAAAGGGGGCACTTAATGGTGCAGATAATCTTTTACACAGCTTTACACAATTCACTGATGACACACAACTAAAATCACAGAGGCGTACCCCAACTGTAGGAACCAAACAAAGGTCTGATTCAAATAAGCGTGTTTAATATGCACCGCTCCAGCAGGCGGTCATGGCAAACGAATCCCAGCGTCCTCAAACACAGGTCTCCCGAACACCACTGGTCCATTGCGGCTCAGAGCAGGTGCAGAACGCGTTTCGTCACAGAAACTTCGTCAGGAGGCGTGTCTGCTGTGCCTGACCATGCATTTAAATACCCTGCTCTCCAAATGGCTATTAACTCATTCATAGCAATATATAATCATAACACTTGCACCAATGGAGTTTACAGAGCTAGGGCCAGATTTACTAAGGAGCGCTTTAAATCGCCTCTGCAAATTGCCTGAGATCGCCCGTGCTGAGGGGCGACTTTGAGAATTAAATTGCTGTATTTACTATTAGGCGCTTTTGGCTGGTGATTATTAAACACAGGCAATTTTGGCGATTGTTTGACGGTGATTTAAAGCGCCGGTGTTGTTTGACGGCGATTTAAATGGTGGCGATTTTTTCCACTCTAATGTTAAGTATAGGACTTTTTTTTAAATCAAAATCGCTGGAGTTTGGCTTGAACTCGTGAGGCTTCACACACAGGACACTATTTAAATGCTGAACACTTCCTGATTAGGCCAGACATTGGTTCATTTATCTGGGATATTGTATCTGTAACCCAATAAAAAGCTCAAAAGGAAAAAAACCAGCACTGTGTATCTGTAACCCAATAGCTGCTCTAACTGTGTTATTTAATGGATCTACCTGACTATGGAATCTTTGTATGAATATGCATATGCTCTGTTTATGCTAGTGTATGCATATCCATGTCTATGTAGGCATATGTGCAGTCTTATACATACTGTAACACATCTACTATATCTGTGCCCGTCATGGTTATATTTCTCTTTCCTTGATGTTGCCTTTATTAAAGCTAAACTGCCCATTAAATATCCACTATGCATATGCAGCACACAAAAAGTCATAGCTAAACAAGCAGCTGAAATACATTTACTTTTATACCCTGACACGAGATTACATGACCATTTGCGAGTGATTTTAGCAAAGTCTCCACTGACCCCCTTGAGATTTATCTCGAGAGACTTTAAGGCCAAACACCAGCGATTTTGAAAGTCTCTAATCATCTCAGGAGAGTTTGCAGAGATTTTGCTTTAGTAAATCCAGAGACTTGCAAATCGCTGGTAAAGTACAGCAAACACCGGCGATTTTACTCAATTCGCCCTTAGTAAATGAAGCCCCTAGTGACTGGCAACATTACAATCAAATATAGAAACCCACTAAAAGTTTTAAAGATATAGCAGTAAATTGGTATTCAATATATAGAGAATTCTTAAAAATTCATAAATATATTAAAAATATAAATATTATATAAAGTAATATATAACATATGACAACAACAAGAATTAATAAAAAAAATTTAATACAAATAAAAATATACAAATTCAGTTAATATAAATATTGGTTAAACAAAATTTTTAATAAAAATGGGGTTAGTTCAAAATTCTCAAACACACCATGAAAAAGGATCCAGACTGGATCCGAAACGCGTTGGTGGCTAGCGGGTGACTGTATTAATTTTTTGTCTACTATATCACTCGGTTTCTTATTTCCTCGTCGGTCTAGTGGTTAAGAGAGGGGCCCTAATTCCTTGACTACTGAAGCGACGTTATACATCTGTGGTGATAGGTGAACGTGAGTGAGTAGGCAGAAAAGGGGTTAATCCCCTGTAATCCCCCTATGTGGAGGGGAGGAAGCAATTGAAATACAGGAACTTTTGTTTTGGAGAAAAAGTTTTATCACATGCATGATTTTTTATTGTAACAATATTTTAAGAGATGAAATAAACAAGGAAAATTGAACATTTTACATTATTCGGAAACCATTGTGATAAAGGTAGCAGTGGCAATGTCGGTCTGAAGTCACCAAGGAACGGCTGGGTGAAGTCCTGGAGCCAGGGTGAAATCCTGAAAGAGGAAAGAATAGTAATTTGGTTGAGACACAAGAGAGAAGTATTGTAAGTGTATACACCAGAGAGATACTTACTAGGTATTGGTGGTATTTCCTAGCGGACACTCTTGATACATTGGCTGTTACATTGTTTTTAAATTTGAGCAGTTTCTTACCGTTTAGGGTGGGAAATTTCTTCACATTTAATTGGGGGTCTGTGACAGGTGGGACCCCAGTATTGGAGGGTGACCAGCGGAGGACGGCGCAGCCTGAGAAACATCTACTCTTTCTTGCGACCCCTATTGAATAGACTGTCTACACTAGGCTTTCTCTGTTTTTTCTTTCAATTGGAAAGCTGAAGTCTAGCGGTTATCGAAGGTAAAAGGAAGGACGGAGTATTACCAGAGGGGAGGAGAAAGGAGGACGGGAGAGAGATTTATGTTAAGAGCGCAATTTGAAAGATTAAAAGTGTAAGCATTTGAAGAAAAGACAGCGAGGCGAGAGGTTATAAACAGTCTTCACATTGTAGTGTTTTTTTCTCTATTTTTTACCCTGAGGACCAAGCAGGAACACTAAGAATAACATCAAAGAAGTGAGAGGAACAATCGGGACTGGAATATTATCTGTACAGTGATACACAGGATACGGAACATAGTATCAGAACTGAGAGACTGTGAGTGCTGGTTCTAAGAAATTGTACAATTTGGATAAAAGGGGATAAGAAAAGAAGGACGTTTGATTTGCTATCAGAACACTGTATGTAGGGGGGCGCTGTAAGAAATATTAGCTTGTTGTATTATCTTTAGTGAATACGTATTGTTATACAGTGTTCCAATTTAGGGGGTGTGTGATCCCTCTAGTCTGATATCACGGCTGACCCCTGGTCGTAGCAGTAGTCTACACATTTTTGCAACCAAAATTCTCGTTTAACCCGTGGAAGGTCAATGGGCCTGACCCAGACCTACGCCCGCCGTCGCTAGGACCAGGAAAGAAGAAGTGGCCAGATGGCATCAGTGGAATCATTGGGCCTGATTCAGAACAACGCCCGCCGTCGCTAGGACGGCAGGTGTAAGTGTAAGATCGGCTTTTCAGCCGATCTGCGCATGCGCCGGGCAGATGTTGCCTCCAGCGTCCCTACGTTCAGGTTAGTGTAGGTGGGCGGAGGGAGCTAGTTAAATGAGGGTAGGAGGGCGGGCTAAGCGGCCATACGCTCCTGTGCGAGTGTATGGCCCCTTCCTTACGCCGGCTGAAGTTAGGGTAGGTTAGAGTGTCGGTCAAAGTGAACACCGATACGCTGTGCTTTAGTAAGCACAGCGCATCGGCGTAGGTCTGGATCAGGCCCAATATGTTCAAAGAAAAAATCCAAAATCCCTCACATTGGGAGAGCTGCAATAATCTGTCTCCACCCCTTTTAGCCAACGTTACATGTTCTATGGCCCTAGCAACAGCTGTTGCTATAAGCTCATTGTGGATGAGTCATCACAGGCTCCTCAAGTGTTAAGCCACATTCTATCTTTACAACTTGGATTTGGAGTTTAAAGTGATTTCCACTTTAATTCTACATGACTCTTATCAACTACATACATTTGGAATCTAATTGAGAAAGACCTATTCTTATGATACTTTTCCCTGTGTGTCATACTCTAGGACAGTGTTGGCTAACCTGTGGCACTCCAGATGTTGGGAAACTACAATTCCCATCATGATTTGTCAGGTATCCGCTATGCTTTTGCAGTTAAGGCATGCTGGGACTCGTAGTTTCACAAAACCGGACTGCTACAGGTTAGCCAACACTGCCCTAGGATCAAGTCTTCATTCATACAGTGATGTCAATTAGAGTTCCTTCATATAATTCTTCCATTACAGAGCTTACAGATTGCTACAGCCAAATCATCATTTTGATTGATGTGATGTTTTATTCTGTGAGACACCATTTATTGGAATAATTGGCCTGATCCAGACCTATGCTCGCAAGTGATCGTACGCTGGTCGTAAGCGTAAAATCGGCAGAAAAAATGCACTGCGCATGTGCAGAGTGACAACTTCTGGTCGTACCAAAGACCTTTTCTCTAGCGGCGATTCAGGCGTTCTTATTCTTTGCGTATTTTCCGACGACGGGGCGTGTTTATATTACAAAGTTAGTACGGACGCTGGAGTTAGGGAATTAGGCGGGGGGAGCCATTTAAATTGTACAGTATGGGCGTGCTTAGTCCGGTACGATCAGTGTGTCGCTACGAAAATTCGTACTGACGCCGGGAAAAGTTAGGGTAGGGTTCAGCCGGAGTATGGAGGTAAAAGTAAGGGGAGTGTCGTGGGAGTGAAAGTTTTTACGCTGAAGCGGTAATACGCTCCGCTGTCATGCATAGGTCTGGATCACACCCATAGTATCAGCCAGATATTGTCTATTGTTTTTAAAAAGTATTAATAAAATTTGTATTTACTTTTTATGAATAGATTATTGACTTTAAGCCACTTCTTCATTTATTTTCAATACCATCCCTACAGTGAAGCATGGTGGTGGCAGCATCATGCTGTGGGGATGTTTTTCAGCGGCAGGAACTAGGAGACTAGCTAGGATAGAGGGAAAGATGAATGCAGCAATGTACAGAGACATTCTGGATGAAAACCTGCTCCAGAGCACTCTTGACCTCAGACTGAGGCAACGGGACATCTTTCAGCAGG
>WWET01003865.1:77571-89792 GCA_011038615.1 Limnodynastes dumerilii | reverse complement strand
GGATATCGACCCTAAGCACACATCCAAGATATCAAAGGAGTGGCTTCAGGACAACTCTCTGAATGTCCTTGAGTGGCCCAGCCAGAGCTCAGACTTCAATCTGATTGAACATCTCTGGATAGATCTGAAAATGGCTGTGCACCGACACTTCCCATCCCACCTGATGGAGCTTGAAAGGTGCTGCAAAGAGGAATGGGCAAAACTGCCCTAAGTTAGGTGTGATAAGCTTGTGGCATCATATTCAAAAAGACTTGAGGCTGTAATTGCTGCCAAAGGTGCATCAATAAAGTATTGAGAAAAGGCTGTGAATACTTATGCACATGTGGTTTCTTGGTTTTTTGATTTTTAATAAATTTGCAAAAATCTCCCAAAAACTTTTTCACGTTGTCATATTGTGTGTAGAATTTTGAGGGAAAAAATGAATTAATTCCATTTTAGATAAAGGCTGTAACATAACAAAATGTGGAAAAAAGTGAAGCGCTGTGAATACTTTCCGGATGCATTGTATATAGCAAATGGATAGGGACTCACCTACAGGAGGTGCCTTGATGCTGGGCAGGTGAGCTTAACCCAAGATAGCTATATTGTGAACTAAACCTCCTATTTATGTATGTGCTGACACATAGGGGTAAATTTACTAGTTTTTGGGGGATTTGTAAAGTAGCCGAATTTACAAAAAAAAATCGCTGAAAAATCCCCCCAAAAATCGTCAAAAAAAAAGAGCAGGGTTTGTGTATCTATTTGTTATAAATCAACACACTCTGCGCTCCTTAGTTAAAAAAAAAAAAAGAAAAAAACCTTGTAAACAAATCCATTATTCTCGGCGCAGCAGCACATTAACCCTTGCTTAAAGTACTAAAAAGCTTAGCAACACATGGGCATGCTGTGCCTTCTGGTACTATATGTGCCAGCATTCTAAGCGTAAACAGCAGCCCGTGCACTGCTTTTTAACTTAAAAAATTGCTAAATCGCCGTGATTTAAGCCCTAGAAAGTTGCGACTTATCGACGGCAATTTGAAATTGCTGAAAAATCACCATTTTAGTAAATGCCGTGGCAAAAACGAGCGATAAGTGCAATTTTAAATCCCCGCCAATATACAACCTTAGTAAATTTACCCCATAGTGTTGTAAAATGTTTATTTGAAGCACCAGACCTCTCTTTTGTTCCTTGTAGTTACACAGTGGTCACTTTGGTCCTTGGCTGCACCTCTCCATTAACTATGTATATACACTTGCACATATTTCATATATTTGAATTAAAGCGCTGCATTTTTGTGTGTGTGTGTGTATATATATATATATATATATAATTGCAGTTTTGGTGCTTAGGGATAGTTTGAGACATGATATGTTGCTATGGACTATTACTTATATTGCTAATATACGTGTGCAATAATCTGGGACAGTGGTAATCGTTTTTTAACTATTTGCATGTCATGTGATATTTGTTGTATTATATGTTTTTCAAAATATTTTGCTGAATTTCTTTTATATTTGGATGCTACAATAAATATGGTAATTTCCATAATAATGTATATTAGTGGACTGGAGTGCACTTGATTATAGGATGCTTTTATGTCAGTACTCACTTCTTTTTGGCTTGTTTTTCTTCCAGTTATTGTATTTATCATTTTTTGGTTGCACCCCAGGTTATTCCCATTGTGCTCTTAATTAGGAGTTCCACATACCACATTTTTTCTAACATAAGGGGTTTAGTATTTGGACGAACAAGGGAACCTAATTGTATACAGTTTAACGTTCCCAATAAGTGTCGATCATAAACTTTATTTGAATCTTGTTTCTAATAACACATATTCTAATGCAAGGAAAATGTTACCCTCTGTATTAATTGTTTCATATTGTGACCTCATTTTCTAACCACCGTAACTCTGTACCACAAACTCCTTCCATGAAGTGTAAAAATGCATGTTGTCCTGGTTTACTTAAAAGCTTTGCACTTTCTAGTGAATGTTATGGCATGTAATAAATTCAAGTTCCCATTCCACCTATAAATTCAAGAAATGTGACTACCATGCTGTTCTCATGAATTGCATATTTTACCCCCCTAGGTCTGGTTTGTCATGTACCCACGTTACTGATGTGTGGATTTATTGCCAATCCAAAAGATAATATTATCCAAAATCATTAAAGCATATAATCATTCTCAACTCCCAAAATCCACAGATTTTACAAAATATTACTGTACATCATTACATTTTAATTTAGCTTTTGCCTTTAACATACCCCAACAAAGATATGCAATGACATTTAGTTTAGGATATAACATAATCATTGGACTGGTGCATTATTATAATACTATTTTGCAAAAGATTTCAATATTGTGGCTTTTCTATACTTATAAAAACCATTTGTCTTTCTTCTAAAGCTCTATGTTAATAAGCTTTGATTAACTTTTATGCACATATAAGAGTATGATATTTTCTTGCATGCACACAATTCAGACTCCCATTAAATTGAATTTATTTCATGTGGTACATTTTATAACTGTCTATGACAGTTAAATATGCAATCAATATTACATTAGTCTATATAGTAAATCACAATGTTTAAAATTACATTATTATACAAAAAATGTACTAAATAGCTTGAATCATACATGTTACATGTTACTGAGTTTACATATAGTCAGATTAAGACCCAAAATGTATTTCAAACTCTAATTAAAATAACAGATATTTAAACAGCAAACGGCATAGTGCCAGACATACATCCAGCGGTCAAACCAATCAAGTTAAATAAGGAGACCGACACCGATAGCTTGGGTTTAAAACCAGGGAACATGGTATTTATTTAAATTGGATTATGAAGTGAATGATTGACCTAACAGGAATTGACCCAAAGCGAGTCATTTAAAGGCAGTTAGGTGTCCCAGTAGCAGTGGGGGATCAGCAAAGTTCCAAACCTTAAGAGATCATCCACCTTGACCTCAGCGCTACTCCCCCCTGTCTGATCCTCCAGCAGGACACTCGCAGGACACTCGACCCGTTCCCACAGGGGCTAGACCGTTTGAGATGTGATACCCCCATCCACTGGTTGTGTTGCCATCAGATCAGAGCTACCCCGCTCCCACCAAACAAACAACACCCCCAGCGCCAAACCTTGTTTTTGCTGAGACCTCCACCACCACCGCCCCACCATGCTCCGTCTGTAAAGAAAAAGTTAAACTTATCATATAAAACTTTAAAGGGAGGGAGGGAGGGTGAAATCTTCTGTGATGAGTGCCCACTCCCCCTCAGCTAGCTCCATTTATATTACCCCACCCCCTGCCTAAAGCCCAGCTCCACCCCCTATTCCATCCCACCCTACCTACCCTGAACTATTAACCCTTTGCCCCCTGGATGCCTGCCTAGACCACCTGTCTGCTATTTAATAACCTGCGGCCCTATGGGGTCCTTTGTTCTCTTTATATATGGATGGGAACATAGTATACTGCCAAGACCCACAATTCTACAAAGCAAACTCAAACAGCCATTTTGTTTTTAGGTTGAACAAGTTATATCCTTTTGATATTTTATGTACTCTAGGCTTTAGTAGAAATCAATTGTTCCCAATAGTTATTTTTAGAAATTATAATTATACTTGAAGGTTTTATAAATATATGGATGGTGTTCCACAAAAATATGGAATAATCAGTTTGTTTCTACTCTCAGAGTTTCTGCCAAATGTTTATTTTAATTAACGGCAACATGTATAGCAGGAAATTACAAGTATGAAATGCATTTGTTTATTTAAATGGATGTGCACTAAATAACTTTTCATGATTATAGTTGGAAAATTATAATAAAATAATAACAAAATAATAAAATGTCTGAATTAGCAGTTATACCAAAGCATTTAAACTCTGCATTTCAATAGTATAATAAAAAGTTAATGAAACAGCTTCTTTACCTTTGCACTAAATCTTGATTTGTTATCTGACTTATCCATGCATCCCAGTGCTGTGACTGCTGCCTTAAGAATGGAAATACATTAACATGACCAGAATAATTCAATAGTATAGCTAACTAGTATATGAATATGAATCCAAAGATGTATAGCCTAACCCTAAGACCCCCATCCCCACAGCCTGACCCTAACCCACTTTCAGGAGTCTCTATTTCTATAGGCAGCCCATCAGAGCAGTGACTCCCACCCATAAGCATATATCTGTACATGGTATACAGTCACGATTGTCTCAGGAGATGGTTAGGAAAGATAATGATGGTAAATGAGTATAGTGTGTACATGTCATCATTGGGACTTTCAGTCATCTGTGAAATTTTAAGAGCCATGGCATCTCATGTATGATTGCTTAGGTGTGTACCCAGCTTTAAATGGAATTGTATTGAAAATTCTCTTGGTTTTGCAGAGGTGCATTTTTCCACTTATATTAGCTTGTACTCTCAAACACTGCTTCAGTCTCAACACTGACCAGTTTTATTTTGTGAATACTAACTTAGAGTTGAGCTACGCAAAACCTCATCTTAAATGATTCTTTTTCTCTAAGGACTCAGAGTCACACCAGAAGCGCATGCAGGCTTCTGAAAATGTGTGCGTCCTATCCATAGTTCCCTCAGTAGCAACTGTATAAGTAGTATTCCAAATGAGTACACCTTTGACACATGCAGACAGAAAGGGATAGGCAAATACTGTGGGCTGAGAGATGGCATGTTTAAGCATATCTCAATTTTTTTATAATGAATAATTAATTTATATAATGATCTGTCATTTCACCATGTAAAATAAGGATACCTGGGGCTAGAGGTCTGGATTCACAACCCTGTAATTTTTTACTTAGGTGCCTAATTTTCTAATTCTAGCTACTATGCATGCAGAGTAACTATTTTACGCTATCTATGTAGCATTATGTAGATTGTGTACATGTGGTCTTTAAAGGGTAGATAATGTAAAATAGTCACTACGCAAGCGTAGTAGCTAGAATCAGAAAATTAGCCACGTAAGTAAAAAAATTACTGGGTTGTGAATTCGGTCCAGAGTTACTAAAATGCAGAAAAGGAAAAGTGATTCTGCTTCGAGCTACGATCTGATTGTTTGCTTTGGGCAACTTTCCTTTTCCGGAGTTTAGTCATTCTTACTCCTTGTGTAAGTTCTAATGGCGATGGGCTGCATTTTACCTCAGCCTTAAATTGATGCCATTTTTCATGGATGGGGAACCCCTTTAGCCATTTCACAGTATAGGTGTTTGTCCCCTCTGAAGGATAATATTAAGGATGACCATGTGTCCAATTATACTATAGAAACTTTTCGTATAGATGCTTTTAACTAAAAATAAAGACAGTTGCTGTTGCAGTTGTTTATTTTTAATGCCAAAAATATACATCCCCTAATGAGGCCCAGAGTGTGCAGCAGAGTCACATTGAACTACTTGGACAGGATCCAGGCTAATGATTGCACTACGTTCGGAACTCTGACTGTAGTGTCAGCGGGGTTCCAATAGAATATCAGCTTTTTCATGCGAGAGCAGGGGAGACTAGAGCCCTTGAATGCACAGAGTTCCATTATCTGCCACACCTAATGATTTCTGATCCGAGCTCACTTAAATGAGGATGGATGAGAAGTCTTGGTCCATCAAGAGGAAATTATGTTCATTGTTCTGATTCTGTTCATTTTCAGTCAAACATTAAAAATAATACCCTAGCAATAATCTATAATGTGATAACACCTAATGGGCTGGATCCAGAACAACGTCCGTCTTAAAGACCGCATATACACAATCTACGTACCGAAACGATACATAGATTACGTAAATAAGTTACTACGCATGCGCAGTAGCTATTTTCGGCATCTGATGGACGTATTATGGGCGATGGACGTTGTTCTGGATCAGGGGCGTTTTAAGAAGTGAGGGGGCCCGTGTGCAGGATTTGCACATGGGCCCCCCTTCCCTTACCTGAGACAGAACTGTCCAGATTCGCGGGGCGAAAAGGGGGCGGGGTTTAATGGCGATATAAGCCCCGCCCCTTTTCAACCTGCAAATCGGGACAGTTCCACCTCAGGGGAAGGGGGACTAATTTGGCATCTATCTCTTCCTTCCAGAAGATATTAGAGGGAAGAAATAGATGATGAATGGCCCCCCTTCCCCTGCCAACCCAGGGTACAGGATGCATGCCACAGGGCCCCCTGTTCTGAGGGGCCCGTGTGCACTGCACACCCTGCACCCATTATAGATACGCCAATGTTCTGGATCCAGCCCAATAACACTGCCGTTTGTTTCTGAAATTGATTGGTGACAATTGATGACTTAAGATAATTGCAGCATGCTGAGGGGTTTCAGCTCTGAACATGTACTGATATGTATACAGATCATTTGTTACATTTCACCAAGGCATTTTTTATATGAAATAGGTACCACTGATAAAAATGTCCATACTGTATTAATACAGTCTACAGTCATGCTCCCAGTTCATTATACTGTATGTCCCACTACAGTATCCACAGTCCTTTCTGTTTTCCTAGAACAAAAATAGGTCCTTCCTTAGGTAATCACCAGGCAGAACTGCTGAAATGGTGACAGCACCGGATACCACCACAATAAAAGTATATCCCAAATAAGTTGGGTCATAAAGTTTGAGTCAGCCAAACTCTTCATACAGGAGAAGGTGCTTTGTATAACTGTGTAAACTTTGTAAACTTTCTTTGCTGTCTGCTAGGTGTCCAAAATGTCAACATACTTATGTTATCTGCAGCTCAGCTGAGATTTGAGTAGGAAAAACAAGCATCACTTAAAAATGTAGTGATGAGATCCAGGCCGTGACCCTCATAGTCCTTCATATCTCTTCCTGAAACATTGAGCGTTCATTCCTTTTTTATCATTTCACTGGATTTTGTTCATCTGTAAATAGAGAAAGAGTATTCTTCATAAAATATTTAATCTGTTGTCCAATGGAATTCTAGAACTGTTGTTACATGAAAAACATTTGATCAATAGGTTTTTGTTGTGTTTTTTTCAAGTATGTGTAAAACACATAATACAAAATAAACCAAAACACTGTAATCCAGGTTTGACAGTTGACAGCTAACACGTTTTGTCAGTTCATTTATTCTAAGGCAATACATAGTGTACATTAATTAGCCCCAGCATGTGACAATCCACAAGTTTGAAAAATGTCTAAAAGATATAGAATTTTCATATAAACTATACTTGCCAACTCTCCCTAAAAATCAGGAAAACTCACTGAATTGTGGGCGATCTCCCTGAAGTGTTTGGCAATCACTCTGACGCTGATTCAGTTTAGGAAGTCATTGCGATATGATGACAGTATTCAGAAATTGAGGCCTATGGAGATGGCCATTTTTTTTGGCATACCTATTTAGCAGGTACAGTACCTTTTTTTAATGGTCTGTACTGGCTAAAAGGGCTCCTGTACCAGATTCTGACCCAACAGTTCCCTCCCCCTATACTCACCTTTTAGTCCTTCAGCATTTGATCACTATATCAGAGCTGTGGGGACAGACTACTACAGTTCTGCTAAAGTGACAACACCCTCTCCTGTGAGTTCTTAGCTCATATGATAAGGTGTAAAATTATATTTTATACCTTATCATACAGCAAATGACAGCATGCCCCTCTATGAGACAAGCCATGTCCTCTTCACAGACACGCCCCCCAGGTGTACCTATTTTCCCTTAAAAAATGTTGGAGGGTATGCAGTGGTGTGACCAGGGTTGATGGAGCCAAGGAAAGATTCACAGTACATTCATTTGTCTAAACATCTGTTCTCTGGAAGGCTAATCATTTATAAAGAAACAATATGTTTAATTTCCTTGTTTTAGGCATGTTAAACAGAGCAGCTGCAATCTGAGAGATGGATTCTGTCCTGAAATAGAGGCAACATAAGGTTATTTTGTACCTCACAAAAATTTCTGATGGCAACAGTTTAATCAGCAGATCATTGTGATCTGAATTTCAGCACATTGGACCTGATCCAGACCACAGCACATGTTCCGTAGATAAAAAGATCTGGAAATTTAAATGTAAGAGGGAAGTGAACTCTCATGACATTCCCTCTCATGTGACTTGGACGGAACGCAGATCCATGCGGTATGTTTAATGCGCCCGCAATGCCTTTTTAGCATGCCTATCCCCAACCCCCTTACAGGGTTTTAGGCATGTGACACGCGCCCATGTATGGATCTCCTTGCATATGGAATTGCGTTCCGTACGCAAGGAGATCTGTAACATAACATTTAGTGCAGATATGTACAAATCAGCAGAAAAACAGTTCAATTCTAAATCAAATATGTTTTGGAAAGTCCTGAAAATATTCTCTGGTTTGTGCTGGACCTAATCGCAGTTAAACGCATAATAACATGCACATTACATCAGCGGAAGTGCAGCACAAACCTTCCGAAATCGTGGATCCAAAACTAGATTGTAAAATGGGCATGACTTAAATACACAGCAAAACTGATTAGGACAGCCCATCCCTTTCCTCCTTATACCACTTTCACATCACCACCCTGCAATAACCCAGGATTGTCAACTCGGGTTATTGCAGGGTGATTTGCGTTAAAAAATAAATTTATCTGACCCTTAAAACGCTGCAGGATAGACCTGGGAAATTAGTGGACCCGGGTCTGCCCTGACAGTGCATGCTGCCATAGCAATAGTAAACAAATACTTGAATTAGGTGTCTTTGTGAGAGACTCGTGTTGAAAAACAATACGGGACCTTTCACATTGACATCTTTCCTGTGTCAGACCGTGAAAAACCCTTCTTTGTTCCCGGGTGCAATTGCTGGTCAATAGACCCAGGTCCAGTCGGAGCGGATGTTTCACATCACCACCGAAAACCCGGGTTTAAGGACAAAAACCTAGGTTTTTAGTGGTGATGTGAAAGGGGGATTATAGGTCCTGATGGCCATTTACATATTTCACAGATGAGCAGAAGGGGCGATCCCTGCTTCTCAACTTAGTCACATCACCACCAAAAACCCAGGTTATTGCCGGGGCAAGGTCCAACAACCTGGACATTCCCCTTATTCCTTCACCCGCACATTACCTGTCCTCCCACAAACACACACCACGTATCCTAGTGAATACTCCCAAACAACCTAGACACATTAGACCTGAGCACTACCAGTCCCAACCCCCCCTTTTTTCTCCATTGAAAGGTGTAATGACCCTGGAGAAACTAAGGGTTTTTCCCTGGTCCGACCGGGGGAAGCAGCATGAAAGACATGATTTGGGGTTTTCAACCTGGCTAGTACACAAAAAAACATGATTGGAGAGATTTGTTTACTATTCTCTTGTCAGTAGCACGTGGCGCCCATCAGGGGTGTCACAACTTTTTTTGGGGGGGGGCAAGAATTTAGCCCTCCCATTGGCACCCCCATCTCATCTTGGCGCGCTCCCCCACCTTGTTGTGTAATATGTGTATGCCAAAGGGGACATGGCTAACCCATTGTGGGTGTGATCAAACTATTGTCGGTGTGATCAACCCATCATGTCTGCAGCCCCCACCTAGTATTCCGATCATGTCTCCAGCCCCCCTCCCAGTACTCCCATGTGTCTACAGCCCCAGGATGATCCTCCATCATGTCTTACTAGCCCCCCCGCTCCCCCTCCCAGTACTCCCATCATATCTCCAGCCCCCCTCCCAGCACTCCCATCATGTGTCTCCAGCGCCCCCCAGTACTCCCATCATGTGCAGTATCCCCATCATGTGCTTCCAGCCCCCCCAGTATCCCCATCATGCACCTCCAGCTCCCCAGTATTCCAATCATGTCTCCAGCCCCCCCTCCTAGTACTTCCATCATATCTCCAGCACATCCATCAAGTGTCTCCAGTGCCCCCAGTACTCCCATCAAGAGCCAAAAGCCTCCGCCCAGCCAGTACTTCCATTAAGTGCCCCCCAAGTTTTCTTTACCTGTGTCCTCCGACGAGGCGCGCTCTCTCTTCCTGCCCGTACAGGAAATTCCTGTATGAGCGCCTGCATCAGTAACATAGAGCTGTGTAACTGCCGCGGCAGGCTCATGCTGAAGTTGGCGGCGCATCCCCCCACTTTCAAGGGTCCTCGTTGCCTCTCCCTGTCACCGGTCCTGGGCGCCCCCTTGATATTTTGATATACTTTTCAGAGAGTCGTCATATTCACAAATGAGAAGAGGGGGTGAACCCTGGCAGAAAGGTGAGTATGGACTTCAGTAATGACAGAAATTAAAAACACATATTGACTTCTTGTTAATTAGCTGTAGTGTTACCTAATTTTAGTTTTTCTATTAAGGTGAAGAAGTCAGTGGATCTCTAGTCAGTCTTTTATAATGAATATAAGTGTATATAAATGTATTTTTATGTATTGTATTGACAATTTAACACTCAACAAATACTGATGCTACAATTTTTATTGAGAATAGTTTTCCTGGAAGCGCTAGACACACCCATGGGTGGAACTATTCACAGGACACACCCCTTTGGAGGCACAGTAACACCCCTTTGGAGGTGCAGGATACACCACCTTGGTGCAGCACCTTGCCACTGCTATTACAAGTTCCCTGATATTCATTCACAAACGTTAAGGTTGGGTCACGGCAACACAGAGTATATCAGGAGATGAGTGATGTGTTAGTGAGGACAGGGTACATGTGACAGGGACAGGGACAGTGACATGATGTGAGAAGGGGGAAGCAGCAGGAAGACACAGACTGAGTTATATAGAGGAAGGATCAGGGTCCCAGCAGCACAGACTATATCAGGAGATGAGTGATGTGTAGTGAGGACAAGATACATGTGACAGGGACAGTGACTGAGGGCAAGATTCAATTACATTCGCACACCGTGTTATTCGTGGTGCAAAACTTATAAGCAAATTTTTGGGGGGGATTTTTATGCGCACACCATAGAGCGTATAAAAATCCACGTACTACCGTAATAGCTGGGAAAAAGCGAACTGCAAGTTTTTTCCTGTCTAACGCAGTGCGCGAATATAATTGAATTTGGCCCTGAAAGTTAAACAGTGGAAGGACCAGAGTCCACAGCAGCACAGAGTATTTTAGGAGATGTGTGCAATAAGTAAAAGCAAAGTATTCTCCCTGCATGCAAATAATACAATTAATTTGACTCCCTGTAAAATTCAATGTAGTTCTTCCCAGGTCTGTAAAGGGGGCGTGGCTTGTCCCATGAAGGGGCTGTCATTTGCATGTATGATAAAGTGTAAAATCTCATTTTACACCTTATCATATGAGCTAAAAACTCACAGTGCTGTAGAAGTCTGTCCCTGCAGCTCTGCTATAGTGATCAGATGCTGCAGGACTGGATGGTGAGTATAGAGGGGATGGAACTGCTGGTTCAGAATCCGGTACAATAGCCCTTTTAGCGGGTACAGATCATAAAAAAACGGTACTGTACCTGCTAAATAGGTCCATTCGGAGAGTATGGATCTGCTGGTGACATGAAATGGTACAAGCCCCTTCCCTTCTGATTGGTCCTGACCAGTCCATGGAGTCATGTGACCTCACCTATTGTGACCTATGTATTACCTCATAAAGGGCCAGAGGGTAAAACCAGGGGCCCTGGCAGAAGCCTGGCAGAAATCTTCTGCTTCTCTTAGTTGGTTGATTTCACATTGATGCCTGTTTAGGACTTAGTATATTGCACATATTTCCTTTTAGTTTACAGACCTTACAACTAGAAAGGAATAAATAGAGAGAGTTGAAAGCGTTTCCCCAGGGACGCGCTTCCCTCCTTGGGAGGATGGAAACCACAATGTGGTATGGAGGTGGAATTACAGAAATGGAGATTGCCCAAGGCCTCCAACATCTGGCCCTCTCCATAGCTTATTCCGAGAGCTACCTGGAACCGAAGACATTGGATGAAGATTCTGAAATGTATTTTGGCGCCGTTTCATCTTTCCCTGAGACGGAAAATGAATACATCTGGGATGAGCGGTGTGATGCAAACTCAGAATCATTGTTTGGGGTGATACTGGAGTCAGACCATGAGAGAGTCGCATCCGAAGACCTTACCATAGATTCCAAATCACCCTTCCCTATAATATCCGGAAACCTGCTTGAAGACCGTGATATGGATTCAGAAACTTCTGATGAGGAGAACGACCTGTTTCAAGATGGTGGGGAACATTCGGAGATGTCTTCTGACATTATAACAGACCCATCATCTGATTTGGACAAGGGAGGACTTCCCCTCACCGGCACCTCCAGTAAGCCTATTGATTTGGTGATTGAGGAGATTAAGTTCCCTCAGCG
>WWET01003865.1:46489-73576 GCA_011038615.1 Limnodynastes dumerilii | reverse complement strand
CAGTTGAAGGGGGAACAAGGTATAATTAGTGGAGGGGGACAGTGTATGATGAAGGCAAAACAATTGAAGGGGGGCACAGTGTGTGTGTATATGAAGATGGGGCACAATGTGTGATGAAGGGGTAACAGTTGAAGGGGGCACAGTGTTTGTATTTTTTTTTTGGGGGGGGGGCAGGATTTTTTCCGCTCTGGGCTCTGCTAGGTCTAGAAGCGGCACTGCTTGGACCGTATTCACAGATCCGTTTTCACGTGAAGTTGTTTGCATATTTTTAGGTACGTTTTAACTTTGCATGTGTAGTAACTTTATTTATGTAAGTTACGTTGAATATACGCACATAAGTGCTTTAGGCACAGACATGTGAATCGCACTTGGGGACATACGTACGGATGGGCAGGGTAGAAACACGAACTTGAAAATTTACATGAAAGTGGGTGGGGGGAGGCATTTAAATGAACGCTTGAGGGCGCGGCTATACGGAATCACACGCACGGAAGACATATACGCACGTACTGTAAGTGCACACTTAAAGATCAGAGTGGTCTATGGAGGTGTAAGTCTACGATTACACAGCCGGGAGAGGGGAGTGTCGTGGGTGTTGGTGGGTGTGGCCTTGCTACGTGCGTGCTTATAATTGCAAACTTTTAAAACACGGATCTGTGAATACAGCCCCATGTCAGTAATACATTTACTTGGGGTAGTAAAATCCTGTGTATATGTAGAAGGTAAGATAAAAGAAGGTTGAATAAAGGACTGCACTCCTGGGGCTAGATTTACTAAGCCCCAGGAAAAGAAAACTGGAGATGTTTCCCATAGCAACCAATCAGATTCTAGCTCTCATTTTTATGTTACATACTAGAAAATGTCAACTAGAATCTGATTGGTTGCTATGGACAACATCTCTACATTTCCATGGAGGACCTGAGGGTGTAATAGAGATTAAAAGAGAAAGAGCTCAGTGCTGCCCCATTCAGGTCTCTTCAGCCCATGACATGTCCCTGTAGTAACATGGGGCCTGATCCAGACCTACGCCCGCCGTCGCTAGGACGGCGGGTTTAATCGTTGATCGGCTGAAAAGCGTCCCTACGTTAAGGTTAGTGAAGGTGGGCGGGGGGAGGTAATATAATGAGGGAGGGAGGGCTTAGCGGTAGTATGCTCGTGTGCGAGCGTATTACCCACTGCTTACACCGGCTGAAGTTAGGGTAGTCTTCAGCAGGCGTAAGCAATGGGAAATACGCCTGCACAGGGGGAGTGTTGGGGAGAGTGGACGCCGATACGCTGTGCTTTAGTAAGCACAGCGCATCGGCGTACGTCTGGATCAGGCCCATGCAGAGTAATATGGGGTCTATTTACTTACCTTCCTCGTTCCCTGTGAACGAAGCTGCATCAGGCTGGCTTATCTTCACAGCGAGCCTGGCAGCTTTGTTCACATTACAAATACTCACCCCTCCTGTGAGGTCCCACGATGATCTGCAGGACTGACATGTCCTGACATGAGAAACAGTGCACAAGCCGGGACCGGACAGCTGCGGCCCCAACGGGTCGCCTTGACAGGTGAGTTTAAAAATATTTACCTATCACATTAAAATGATCTTTGTAAATAGACCCCTATAAGAGAGTGAGAAAAATATATGTAGAGCTACCATATACTGGAGCGCTGCAGCACTCTAGGCTCTCTGTATGAGGAGTATAAAATATAAATAGAAATCTGAACAGCAGCTCTATAGGGGAGGATAAGAACCCTTAGAGATAAAAAATACAAAAAAGAAAGGATATAGAGCGCTTCACAGATTAATCTATTTTATTAGCAAATCATTTATAAAAAATTTTGTTAAACATGTATCATAAAACAATTATAATATTAGTACACTGGGACTAGAGTTCCACCAGTGATACACCACAGTAATAGTATAAAACAATAATTTGGCAATAGGCAACAGAGATACAGTATAAATTGATAAGACTAGCTGGTGATCAGGCAGCTAGTATGAACTGCATCATATAAAACAACCACTGAGAAGGGTAAATTTGAAACAATTTTCTTATGAAAGAACTCTCAATTTCATCAGATTTACAGCAAAGTGCAATAGCCTGTGTAATGCACTTGCTTTAATTTAAACAAAAAAACTTGGTCACTGCGGAGTACAGCAATCCACAATATGGCAATCCCACTGGTATAATAAAAAAAAAGATGGTATAAAGTACTTATCTGCAGCGTTGTCTGCAGAGGTGGCGACAATTGCTACTCCCACGTCTGCTATTAAGTAGTGACTGCATCCATTAATGGACAAAACTGTTTGAAGTTTACTCGTTGTTTCCACAGAACGGCTCCAGGTGGCAAAAATAAGACCTTGACTTTAGATAGCTATGTCCGTTCTCTAGACAGAGCCAGCTTTAGTTCTTTGGCCAATTACTCAGGGTATCTCCAGATGGCAACAGAGAGACCACTGTGATGCTGCTGCGGCTCACGAGCCGAGAGGCAAGCTGAACAGTGTAATAGATAGTTGTACTTCTTGGGAGAGCCTTGATGTGGGATCATCAGCTGTTTTATTTAAGATATGTTGATTCGAACCTCCGTTGGTATGCCCACATGTGGACCGCTGCGTCGGTAATTATCTGCCGGCAGGAGGCTTCTTATGGCAATCCTATAAGAGAGAGTAAATGTGCTAGCTAAAATAATAATAAGAGAAGATCAATATGAGGTCTGAGGAGCAGGCACATGTTCAATTGATTTGTGTAAAAACAAAATGTGTATTTGTTTTAATATTAATCATATCAGAAATAAAATAACAATGGACCTACAGTTAGGTCCATAAATATTGGGACATCGACACAATTCTCATATTTTGGGCTCTATACACCACCACAATGGATTTGAAATGAAACAAACAAGATGTGCTTTAACTGCAGACTTTCAGCTTTAATTTGAGGGAATGTACATCCAAATCAGGTGAACGGTGTAGGAATTACAATGGTTTCTATATGTGCTTCCCACTTTTTAAGGGACCAAAAGTAATGGGACAATCGACTCAAAAGCTATTTCATGGACGGGTGTGGGCTGGATCTCCTCTACAATGTTCTGTGAGTAGGAACACTGGAAAGGTAGTACAGGGAATGAGTAGGCATTTGAAACATGTATAGGCAAAATGGCTGAGTGGTGTAATCCAGGCTGCCTACTTTTTATCTCTCTCCATTGGCAGATCTCTGAGGAAAGAGATAGATGCTGGTATGGGGGTAGGGCTTAATGATGCAATTTATGCATATCGCTTAATTAAGCCCCTCACCCTACCCATTACTACTGTAATTCATAGTGTTACAGGAGTGGGTGGAGCTTGATGACAAAATTCACATCATCAAGTCCCGCCCATCGCTATTAACATTAAGGAATACTATTATGAGAGGCAGGGGGGCTCTGATATGGTACCGATAGAACTATTCACATTTTTGGGAGTCTTGTGGATATTCCGGGAGAGTCTGCAACCCTGGTGTAATCCAACAACATATACAAGTTGCATTATAAAGGCTTTTTGGGTTTTTTTTGTATTTTTCACAAGTAATTTAAATTGACTGCTTGTATGTATTGTTAGCCTGTAAAAAATAATAACCGTTTTTTAAAAATAATTAGTAAAAAAAAAAGCATGGTGAGGGAAAGTACTGCAAAAAAATCATAAAATGATATAAAAAAAAAAGCCAGTATACCTTACCTCATGCATTGTGTTATTAAGCTGTTTATTTAATGAGACTGTTTATTGCTTGTCATCTGTGTGTAATGTTAGTAGTACTGTGTTAGGGTGTTTATTGAAGGAAACCCTGTTGCTGATCCATTTACAGCTGTCCTGAAGCTTCCAGATTCTATTTAAAATAGACTGGAACAACTCTTTCCTGTGACATGTAATCACAGCTGGATCAGCAACTTTGCTACTGCTTTTTCATGATAGTTCTTGTTTTGCACATATGGGACGAGATCCTGAGTTGTCAGGTTCTCTGAAATATACATATGTGACCGTTTCCACCTGCTCTGTGACCTAGATGTTCCACTCTATTTAAATGAGAAGTGTTTTTCTCATTTAAATAGTCGCAGCAGCAGAAACAAGTGCCTGCACTTCCATCATACGCCGTCTTAAGTGGTGTAAATAATAAGCACAGTTCATTTTTAATTTGAAAATGAACCTTGTGCTTTAAAAATTATTTTTAATAATTCAATTAAAGAAAAAGAGACTGTATTATTATTATTTTTTTATTATTATTTTTTTTAAATACAGTATAGTAATGGAATGTACCGTCAGAAAAAAGGCATTTAAATGGGTTATTAAATGCTGTAAATGTAAAATGTAAAATCTCATTTAAATGGTACAAGCCGCAGCCTCTTCTAATATGGCTACAACTTTGGGAAGAGGGGCACATTTCCCTAACCCCTATTCAAGATTGCTGAAAAACACAACTCTAGATCAGGTCCATGCAAAAAAAAAAAAAATTTTATTAGGCTTATGCCCAATAAAAAAGATATAAGCCACAGCTCCGACTCTGGTCTCATAAGCATAAAAATAGCCAGCACAAATAACAATTGTAATATTTGGTGCAATAACCCTATTTCTAATAGGTAAGTAACAGTGTTAAACAAGTTTTAAATAGAAAAGACAAGAAATACGGTGTACAGTGAAAACAAATGAATAAACAAATAGTTTTTGTATTTGCACTAGATATGTTGAAGAAATTTTTCTTATTTCATTTTTAATATCTTAACACTCACGGTACACAACAGTATGTAACATTAGAGAGAACATTACCATATATAGGGCTCTAATTACGTACCTCTTTTTTTCCCTGTGAACAAAGCTACTAGGTTTGCTTATCTTCACTTCGAGCCTGGCAGCTTTGTTCACAGTATTTACTAATACTCGCCCCTACTGGGAGGTCCCGCAATCAGGGCCGGATTAATAATGGGGCTGATGGGAATACAGCCCCAGGCCTTCATTGACAATACGGCCCATTGGTAGATGCAGCAGCAGCCTGAGCGGCCGGTGCTGTATGTATGGATAAAGTTGTCAGAAGTTGCAGAGTGAGAGAGTGACTGAGCGTCCTGCACAGACTTAACCATCCAGATGCAGGACGCTCAGTCACTCACTTTCCCTGCTACTTCTGACAGCTTCCATTGCACGCTCTAGTGACCCCGCAGGCTGACTTGGTAATGAAGCACGTGACCTGGGGCCGCGATGATCTGCGAGGTCAACACAGAAACTATCATTCATACGAAGGGGTGCATTTATTATAATTCTCATTGTGAGCGTTATTGTGCACCTCGCAGCGAATCTTGCACCTGTTTCCGCAAAATTTAATATATCTCACCTGCCCGGCGAGGTCCCATTATGATCTGCGGGACTTTCGCCGGGATCGAGTGAAGAATTAGTTCCTGCGCATGCGCAGTAGTTGCCTTTTGAGACTTGTCCCAAAAGGTAAGTAACACTGCACATGCGTGGGAATCCGAAGCAGACGCGGCGCCGGGACAGGTAAGAAATCTGTTTATTTTGTATTGTTTTTTAAAATTATTATTATATTAAAGTATTTTCATTAAAAATGCATTAATAATCTGTGTGAAAAATGTTTTTTATATTTTTATTTTTTGTACATTTTCATTAGTGTTTTGCATTACAGCGGTCTCCCGATATATACCCCCGTTTTCCTCCCCTAATAACAGCTATTAGAGGGAGAAAAAGGGGGATATATGGGGAGACCGCTGTAATACCTACCCTAACGCCATCTTGAGATGCCGTTATTTAACGTATCGGCGCGGATTGTTAAAATCCGCGCCGACACTGTAAATTCAGCGATCAGTCTGCCCGCATTCATTAGAGCGGGCTGGCGATCGGGGTAGGAATGCTAATGATCACCATGGTTTCCATGGCGATCATTGCATTAGTAAATGGTGATGCCTTCATTTTCAGGAGATAAAGACCGTTTACGGAAACAATGAAGTTATCACCATTTAGTAAATGGGGCCCGAAGTATGGTTGAAGTCCTGCGCATACACAGTACTCCGTTGCAGGGCTTTAAAAATTTCCACCATTAAAACACACCTCGCCCAGACAGGTAAATTTAATCCTGTCTTCTCTCATTTTTTTTGTTTTATTATTATTCTACTTTTTTTTTATTTATTTAGAAAAAATTATGAACTTTAAAAAAAAAAAAAAATAGCTAACGGTTTTTTTTTACTCTACATACATATATATGTATTCCAGCAGTCTCCCCATATATACACCCCTTTTCCTTACACTAATAACAGCTATTACGGCGAGAAAAAGAGGGGAATATGGGGACATCGCTGGAACCCATATGCGATAGTGCCGGTTTTCACTTCAAAATGTGGTGTATATTTAATATTTGGTTGAAGTGGCCTTGCTTTGTACAATACATAAGACACAAGCCATTGTACAACATTTAGTCGTTTCATGATATACAATTGCACTGTCCTGTTTATGTCAGGGGAAGGCATTATGGTGCATGCCGCAACTGTCTTTTTCCAATTCATTCTCTTTATCAGAATACATGTCTGTTGATTAGTGGAGAGCAGACTGTTTTTTGTTCCTGACAAACTCCAGTGATTAAAATGTAGTGGTTTGCTCTTATTCCCTTGATAAAGGTGACAGCTGTAGAGTTCCCAGTGTTAGTGGATATGGACCATGCAGATTGCTTTTTAATGAAAGCAATATATTATCTTACCTAGAGAGACTCTACAGTACTACCTTGTTAATGCATTCTAGTCTGGCACCACATTCATCTATAAATTAGTTTTACTGTTCTCGCTGTTTATGTCATTAAAGACTTGTTCTGCTTCTCACTCTAATGTGCGTTAAAACAATACAAATAGTAAGCCCTGTGAATGAAATTACATTGTAGTATATTAATTTGCATTAGCCCTAGGTGATTATTTTTATTTACATGGATATAGGAAAAGTAAAGATGTTGCCAATAGCATCCAATCACATTCTAGCTCTCACATTCCTATTACATGCAAGAAAATATCAGCTAGAATCTGATTGGTTGCTATAGGCAACGTCTCCACACTTCCTTTCCTGCACATTATAAATCTGGCCTAAGATTTTTAATTACATTTTTATTGATCAGTAGCCAAATAACCTAATACTATAATAAAGTTTAAATATCCAATAACTCTAATATAAAAATGGATCCCATATAAAGATTAGCAAAGTTTATATATAAACATTTTAAAGCAAAGGCAGAATTTCTGAGTAATAATGAAAGTTGAAAATATTTGGTGAATATTGGTTTATATGCTCCCACTATTCATATAAAATGAGTCTTATTCTCAAGATTTTATATTTAGAAGAGTGCCCCTAGCTCACACAGAGGTCATGCATTAATTAATACCATGTCGTCCCTCTATGGCAGGCATAGGCAACCTGCGGCTCTCCAGGTGTTGCAAAACTACAATTCCCATCAAACCTTGTCAGGTACCAGTTATGCTTTTGCAGGTAAAGCATGATGGGACTTGTAGTTCCACAGCACCTGGAGAGCCACAGGTTGCCAATGGCTGCCTGTTTGGACATGTTTGCACGAAGCAAGAAAACCTGACTTGCTAATATTTTCTAAGGGAAAACATCATCAGCCATGATAAATCATGAAACTTTCTATGGTGCAAGCAGCAAGTTTAATCAGACAGAGAACAGAGGAGAATGTCACTAAGCAGAATCTGGTATCACTAATAGGAACCATTATCTGCACCAAGTGATTATCTACACCTGTTGTATCAGCATATTTCCAGGATGACAATTCTACAGTCCAAAGAACGTTTAAAACACGGATATTTTTTCTTATGTAAATAATACAGACAGAAGAGAATGTAGTAACTCAGGACCAGATCCAGATGTACAAACAACACCCTAATTATACACGCAAGCTGCGTAAGTGGGGTCTCTGGAGGGAATGTAGATGTTACGTGTGATTTACGCATGTATCATTAATCATATGGAACTCCATACGATGGGAGTTGGGGGGGATTTAAATTATACAGGGTGGGCCATTGTTTCAGTGTAAAGGCTGCCTTATGCTCTAAAGTCCGCACAACAGAGAGGAAAGACAGGTGGAGTTCACTCCCCTCTTCAGTGCGTGACATGGCGTGACATATCTCACGATAATTTACTAGTGCGCACACTCAAATTTGAAGAGCATGGGCAGCACAGTGGGTCAGTGAGAAGCAGCTTGATTCCTGGACTAGGCCTTATGTGTATGAAGTTTGTATGGTCTCCCTGTGTCTGTGCGGGTTTCCTCCGGGAGCTCCGGTTTCCTCCCATATGCCAAAGACATGTTGGTAGGTTAATTGGCTGCTGACTAACTTAACCCTGGTGTGTGTGTGTGTGTGTGTGTATGTATTAGGGACATTGGGGTAGATCCAGAATTACGTCCGTCTTCCATAGACGGATGTACTTCACTGAACAATAGTTACTACGCATGCATAGTAGCTATTGTACGCAATCTGGGTATCGTTTCAATACGTAGATTGCGTATATATGCGGTCTAAAAGAGTTCTGGATCCGGCCCATTATTATGTAGTTCCAATAGGGGCAGGGACTGATGTGAATGTCTAATGTTCTCTGTAAAGCACTGCAGACAATTTGTGGCACTAAATAAATAAGCGATAATAATCGCATCCCATTTAGATCTGATCACAACTTGAGCTGTGGAGCTTGCATTCTAAAGGCTATGTTGTGGGAGGGAGGAGGAGGTACATAGTCAATGCACAGTAAGAGCGTGCCAAAGCCATTACACCCAATCCTGATCTGGACGCACCCAAGAAAAAGCCCTTTTATGTCAAAACATTTGCACCAGCCACAGGTCACATCTTAGTCAAGAGCTCAGGGACTCCAGAACCTATTTCTGACCTACGCATTTGTGTTTCACACTGCAAACACAACTCAACAGTTATCAAATTTCCATTATACAACTCAGTATAACTATCCTGCACTTATGCACAGCGTACTGTATATGGCAGATTAGCTGCATTGAGCTAGTCTGCTTTGTGTCTGTACAATACTTAGTGTACTTCACAGTGTTTCAGAAGTACCGGTGTGTGTGCCAAGCATGGCATGCACACCGTGCACTATGATACGAGGGCACCTCTGAATCAGGGCCTCATTTGGGAAGGTTGCCATCTGTCAGTCCCCGTCAATGGTGAATCACCCTGGAAACAGAGCTCCTGGCAATATTTTTTTGGTAAATAGGAAGTTTTTGGTAATATACACTGGTGAGTTAGATTTCTGAGCAGGATCATTTCAGTTAATACAAGACCTTATACATGTATTATATATACCAAATGTTCATGTAAAGTGACATACAGACTATTGCTATTGGTCAGATAGATCTACATTCATAGGTGCAATCGTGTTCAACTTTCTAATTATTCACAGAAAAACCACTCTACAATGTAGCTTTTAGCTTGTGTCCTTTATCTTAATGTATCATAAAAAGAGACAGAAAATATCTAATTGTATAAATAATGTGGTCAGTTAGCTTTTAGCGTGTGCATGTTTATATCTGGATATATGTAATCATCCTTTTAGTCAGGCCATCCTCTTCAAAGACTCTTCTACCTGACCCATTTCCATTATCTGGCAGGTCAATAGTCTCTCATTATTCCCTCTCTTCCTTGTAAAACTTCTCTCTCAAAGGAGGTCACCGATCCTCAGCGCCTCACGCCAACATTCCTCATCATTCACATGATCTATATTCCCTAACCCTAGGTCTCCACTACAGAACTGTGTACCCCCGCACCATTCATTTCTCAATTACTTGTAAACCTGTTTTCCATCTCCAGTATTCCACCCATTAAACACTAATTACTTATGCTAACTAGGGAGAAAGTATAACTCAGTGCACTTATAAGTAACTTGCAATAGTGTCATAACTAGAAAGCAGGGGTAGAACAATGGAAACACAATATATCAGGGCTGATCCAAGAATGTGAACAAACCCTATTGCAATACGAGGGGTGCAAATTATTATTATTTTTTGCATTCATGGAAAATACGGACTAATTCAGCTTATTTAGCTTTCTTTATAAATTCTAATTTATAGTCGCAGCATAAATCTTCACCTCTCATTCTATTTTTTATTTGCTCCTCTTTTTTTTAACCTTACTGCTCTCTACTGCCTTCACATACTGATTATAATAAAGGCCCAGTCTTAATATTATCTGTCCAGAACTTTCCAGGGTTTATTCATTATTATTTTGTGGTTGATATTAGTGTTTTCATTAGCTGATTGAAAGACTTTCACATCACCACCCCAACAAAATGCCCTGTCAACCCGGGTTATTTCCGAAGCGGCAGATCATCCCAGGGTCACAGACCCTGGATAATGTACTGCACATGGGGGGCATAGGGTCACAGACCCTGGATGATGTATTGCACATGGGGAGCATAGGGTCACAGACCCTGGATGATGTACTGCACATGGGAGGCATAGGGTCAAAGACCCTGGATGATGTACTGCACATGGGGGTGCATAGGGTCACAGACCCTGGATGATGTATTGCACATGGGGGGCATAGGGTCACAGACCCTGGATGATGTACTGCACATGGGGGGCATAGGGTCACAGACCCTAGATGATGTACTGCACATGGGGGGCATAGGGTCACAGACCCTAGATGATGTACAGCACATGGTGGGCATAGGGTCACACACCCTGGATGATGTACTGCACATGGGGGGCATAGGGTCACACACTCTGGATGATGTACTGCAGATGGGGGGGCATAAGGTCACACACCCTGGATGATGTACTGCACATGGGGGGCATAGGGTCACACACCCTGGGTGATGTACTGCACATGGGGGGGCATAGGTTCACACACCCTGGATGATGTACTGCACATGGGGGGCATAGGATCACAGACCCTGTATGATGTACTGCACGTGGGGGGCATAGGGTCACAGACCCTGGATGATGTACTGCATATAGGGGGCATAGGGTCATGGGTGTGGGTCCTTGCTTAGAATTGCCCTATTTCGATTTCAATCGATCCATGGAGCACCGAGCTTTCGATGCTCCGAAAAGTAATAAAAAAAAATACCCCACTCCTTTCCATAATTCTAACCTTAACCCTCCCCTCTCACTACCCTAACCCTCCTTTCCTGGCAGCCTGACTCTAACCCTCCCTTCCTGAAAGCCTGACCCTAACCCACCATCTCTTGCAGCCTGACCCTAATTGTCCCTTCCCTGCAGCCTGACCCTAACCCTCCCTCTCTCGCAGCCTGACCCTAACCCTCCCTCCCCTGCAGCCTAACCCTAACCCTCCCTAACCTGCATGGGGAGGTTACTCACCTTTCCCTCGGTCCGGCGATAGCAGCGGCGGAGCGGTGACAGAAGGTGATTGGCGGCGGAATCTCCAAATGTTAATAGGTAAAGTATGAAGATCAGCATACTCACCCATTCTTTAAAAAAAAATATGAACTGGTAAGTATTCGAAATAGGGACATCCGAAAAGGAACTTTCGGATGTCCCCATTTCGGAACTAGGAACTTCTAGCCGGGGGCTGCAACCGTAGGGTTACAGACCCTGGATGATGTACTGCACATGGGGGGCACAGGGTCACAGACCCTGTGATGATCTGCCGCCTCGGCAATATTCCCGGTTGATGATTCCTTTCACACTGCATGGTTGACCTAGGACTGCCCAGACAGTATGATAGGAGGCACGCGGCCATAGCAATTGTAAACAAATTTCTCAAATCAGGTTTTTTTTAGGTGAAATACCAGTTTAAAAACCTGGGTCGCACCTGTTAGGAGACTGCTAACCAGCGTATACGCAATCTACGTTGCAAAAAGTAATGTAGATGTCGTAACAAAATTACTGCGCATGCGCAGTAGTTCAAATCGGTAAACTCCGGCCGCATATGCAATGCGGCCGGAGGTCTGAATACGGCCCTTTGTGAGAGTACATGCGTGCAGTCCATTGTCCCTATTTTGACGTTTTTTGGGTGAAAGTTACAAATCTCACATTAGTTCTGAATACCCCATTATGTTAAAGATCCCGCCTTATGTCACCTGTACAAATTAGAATTTTTGCACATAAAAATATATTTATTTAAGTATATATAGTGCCCTTCCAAGATCCTTTATATACCCCACATGTAATGTATAAAGTGTGCCATTCCCAGACCCCTAATATACCCCATATATATTTATAGTGTCCCATTCCTAAAACTCTAATAGAGATGTTGCCCATAGCAACCAATCACATTTTAGCTGACATTCTCTAATATGTAAAAAGAAAGTGAGAGCTAGAATCTGATTGGTTGCTATAGGCAACATCTCCACTTTTCCAAACCCACAGCTTAGTAAATCTGGCCCATTGTGTTTTTGTAATTGTGTTTTGTCATATGTGAAGAACATACAGATATGGCAAGGATAACCTGATGTTGCGCGTTGTAGACCGATACACTAATTGGTAAATCAATCAAGACTGATTAAAGAGTCACTAATCTGATTGTAGTTGGGTCATGAAACAGACAGGCATATGGTTGAATAACCATGGACAGGGTCAGCATGTCCATTCATGCAAGCCCATAAAATAATATCTTTCCCAACATATTCAACCACCTCAATTATCATAATTTCCATTGGCTTCCAATACAGAAAATCAGTCCTGACAGTAAGAATGCATAATACTCATTGCCTGTTTTGCTAAAGAACATCACTTAACAGATCAGAGATTAATACACCAAAACACTGAAATTATATTAGCAGTGTCAACAAAGATGTAACAGTTAACCACAGTATCAGCTTGTATGTGACCTTTGATGTACAGTTGGTATTCTATCCTGTCAGTGCTTGAGAAAAGCCATCAATGACTATGTTATGTCGATATTGCATTCATAATGTGAGGACATTTGTATTTCACCCAAAATATAAATACTATGCATGACTACCATTGACCAACCTGATAAATTGTACACTTCAACATTTTTTTTCCAAGCAAAATTATTTATTTTTAATAGCTTACTAAGAAATATACAAATTTTACAATTTTTATTATTACTTCATTGAATGAACGCATTTTTAAACACAAATGAATTGAATGACATAGCAATAAAAAAATATGTTTTTCTTGGTTAATTATTATAAAAAATAAAAAATTATAAAAAATAATTTTTCTTTGAAAATGCTGTAGTATGTACACCTTGAAAAAAAATACACATGGTATTTGAAACACGTTGGTGGATATAGGGTGAGATCACGACACATGTACAACTGTAAAATACCCTCTCTTCCCCGTTCCTGATATCTAAGTTTTTGGGCCCCTTATTAACTGGTTACCGGTGGAAGGTGTTACATCTTGGAGGACAGGTGAACCTTGAGTGTACAAGGTGTTACGATGTCTCCTCCCTAACTTGGGTGGATTATTTCAACTTTGCCTTTTAAATGAACAAGAGAGACTGGATGTTACACAGTTTTAATGTTTAATGTTATAATAACATTTTTTATTGGAGAAGTTTTATTTGTAATAAATATTTGAAGGCTCTGTGGCGACTGATTAATATCTTTGGGCGTTTGAGAAAGACACTGCTTGATGCAAACTGCAAAGACAGGGAAGCGGTGAGTGCACCCAGTTGTGAGCGATCCAGGTTCCATACAGTATTGTACTACGGGATATACCTTCTTTCTTCTAGATAGGAACCCTGCAATCTTGGAGACTCCCTGAAGGAGAAAATTGAAAGAATGAATTGAAGGCACTCTAAGGAGGAGGAAAAGAGTGTTAGTATAACTTCTACCTTTTGAAACGTACCTGCTTGTTAATGGTGCTGCACTAGATTCTGCTGTCCCGTTCCCTTTTGGTACGTTGGGAGGACTTGGAAAGGACACCGTCTGGGAGTAATAGAGAGAAATTCCTTGTTTCGTACATATAAGTTGTGGATTCCGCATTACATCTGATTGATAACATTACCATCCAGAGGAGAATTTTTCTGTGGTACATGAATTATGAACTATTAATAAGGACACTGAATACTCCAACATTTGAACAAGATATAAGACTTATTCCAGTTGAGAATTACTGGTCATTCGCCCAGTGTCTGTACCCTTATTGTTAGCCATGTAATATTAACTTCTTATGGTCTAGTCACTAGTATGCTCTCTACATTATATAGGTCTCAGGTGTGCACTCTATATTATATATAATTAATGGTGTGCACTCTGTATTTCATAGTGGTCACCTTTGTGCACTCTGCATGAATTATAGGTCATTGGTGAGCTTGTATATTAGGCATCAGTGTGCACACTCGCTATTGTATTAGTATCATTGTGGTGCTCTCTGTATTGTATAGGAATAGTTGGTGTGCTTTCTGCCTGGTATAGCGGTCACTGGTGCTCTCTCTGCATTGTACTTAGGTCACTAATGGTTTCTGTGATTTGTGTATAGTGGTACAGGGAAAATTGGAGAAAAAAAAGGTCAGGACTCTAGGTTTCTTCCATGACTGCATTGGTTTATTGGGGTAAGGGGACACCTGGTCCCCAGATACACCTCTGCTTCCAACATATTCCACCAGATATCTCAGAGGACGGTGTGGTGGATGGTTGACATAGCTCCCTGGAGGATGTCATCATCATCATCATCATTAGGCCCTAGTATTTAATTCAAAGAATCCTTGCAACAGTGAGAGACACTCCATGAAAAGATGCTTATTCACATATTCCAGGACCTTGGCCCTTCAGCTATACAGCAACAGTGAGCATTACATTCAAGTATTGAATATAAGAATAATGATTTAGGACTGAATTTATATCTTTTTGCATTTGGATCTGTGCTTAATGGATGTGTAGGAGGGGCTAGTCAGGGAGGGAACAGCCAGGACTTAGACACACATAGCGCCTGTGTTGGCTCTGCAAGTTTCAGTGGTATCCTACCGCCAGTACTTGCTGCTAAATCTGCACATAAGCGGATCAATGCACAAGGAAAGACTTCCCTGTTCACTGGCCCGCTTTTAATGTAGGCCACAGTTCTCCGCACCCATGTGATGTCACATAGGGCTGAGAGCCACAGATATATGCCAGGCCCCAGCATTGCCCTATGCGTGGGGATCCACTCTTTTCTGTGATTACTTTGCTAACCAATGTTCTCAAACAAAAGAACTTTCGATAAACATACCCTATATTAATTAAGTCGTGTGGATACAAAATGGTAACTTCATTGATTCATTGATAACAGTGGGTATAGTAATTGTGAATAGATATATTCTTTCCCATAGAGTTTCTCACTCTGTCATATAAGATCCAAATAATATTGGTCTGGGTTCTAAGTTAATAACTCTGGCAGACTTCCATACGCTACAGTACATAAGGAAGTCTGCATGCGCGGTACCAGTAGCCCCACAACGGAACGCAGCCAACCAGTGCTGTGTTCCTCCACAATGGAAGCTAATTTACGGAGTTACGGAATTAAATCTTAACTGTGAATCAGGATTATTGTGTGCACGCTTTTCTGTAGGAATGTGCAGTACAGAGATGTGTCCATAACAAATAATAAAAAAATTTAAAAAATGTCAATAAAATAAAATAAAAATATATGTCTATACAACTGTGCATGAGCCCTCCAGAAAATGACTAAGTATGATAAGAAAAATGGGGTAGATCCAGAACTACGTTTGCCGTATTTTTGTGTGCGTAAATTCGTTACACTTCCCTCGGCACACCTCTTGAACGTACGTATTTTGTCAAGATACGCTTTCCAAACCCTACCTTAACTTTTTCCAATGTAACCGTATTCATACGCACACGTACGTATAGGCTAGACGAATTTACGCAGCTAAGCACGCCCATACTGTACATTTTAAATACAACCCCCCGCCTACTTCACGTATTTCAGACGTATTTTGGACGCACGTAAAATTGGCATGCCCACACGTAAGTATTTACGTGACACATACGTGAATGGCCCATACGTTCACAATTACGCTACGCTATTGAGCATATTTTCTATGGTGCGCATGCGCAGTACTTACAAATACGCGATTTTACGTCTCCGCCACGCGTAAATTCGCTCCGAAGCGTTGTTCTGGATCCGGCCCAATGTGTCTTGGTGTTAGAAAATAACATACATAAGAATTATATTAATAAGGAATAATCATAATAACAGAAAGAACTCTTGAGATAACAGAACAGCAGATGCAGAGCTACACATACAATTATTATTTAGGTGTAAGAGCAGCATTTATCAGCACTGTACATGTGCACAGCAGGAACAAGCACAAGAAGACAGACACAAAGGGCCGGATCCAGAGCTATGTTCCCTTTACGTTTCAACGCATGGCGTATTTACGCTATCGTAATCACTAGACACTCCCCTCGCTCGTACGTACTTTTGTCGTTTTATGCTTTCCAAACCCTACCGTAACTTTTCAAAGCGTAACTCCTGTCGGCCGTAATGGCTGCACATGCGCCTAAGCACCGCCCATACTGTATGATTTAAATACCTCCCCCCGCCTCCAAAGCGTAATTACAAAATTCGTATGGCTGGCACGCCCCGTCGTCCGTAGTTACGCTATTGATACTAGGATGGGACGTACGTACAAAGTTACGTGTCGTAACATCTGCCGTGCACATGCGCAGAAAATACAAAATAGCATTTTTATGACTCCGACTAGCGTAAATACGTTAGCGGACGTAGCTCAGGATCTGGCCCTAAGTAACTAATCCGCCTGTGTCCACTTCCATGTGCTTTGCACTAGTACAACAGGATATTCCACTATTGTTAAAGGAGAAAGTGCTACTGCGTGTATAGTAGCAGCTTTGTACCAGCTCAGGTCTGGTGTAAGTGAATGAAAGATTACATAAATGACAGCAATTTAAATTCATTAAAACTATTTTAAAAAATAAGCTGCAGCAATTCTCCTCTTTACACACATCCATTGCCATGTTTCAAAAGGAAGCTTATTTGCAATATAACCTATTTAGAGTTGCTAATGGAAGCTGGGATAGGTCACACACATGTTGTGCATCCACTGTGTTAATCTCTGAATCAGGATACGTCCTATACAGAGTTGCATTTTGCATGGGGCAGGTGTGTCCCCCTCTCCCTGCAGTCGAAGCCGTATTAGCAGAGGCTGCGACTTGTACAGCCATAAGCCTCTGCCACTTATGCATTTAAACGGGTTTTTTTTAAAAATGCAGCATTTAAATGCTTTTTTACAACGGTACATTAATGCCAGGGGATTGTAGCGGGATTCCTCTACTATGCTGAAAATAAAAAACAAAAATAATTATTCATTAAAAATATTAAATTCTTATTTAATTGAATTAAATTTAAAACTTTTTTTGTAAAGCACAAGGGTCATTTTCACATTGAAAATTACCTGTACTTATTACTCACACCATCCCCTGAGGTGATGTAGGTAAGTATATGACAAATGCACAGTCCTTTTTTTCTGTTGCTGCGACTATTAAAATGAGAAAAACACCCCTTTTCTCATTTAAATATAGTGGAAACGGACACAGACGTATGGGCAGTGCCCATATTCCTGTGTGCGCAATGCTCACTTTTGCTGATTCCGTCAGCTTAGGATCAAGTTCTAGCTCTTTTATTGAAATTAAAATATCTTCTGTCTTATAGTTACACCAGCCCTGAGCTGGTGCAGGATTATAGGAGGAAGTGCAGGGCAGCCATCAGGGGGGACAGCCGGGCCTACTGTCTTGGGCCCCAGAGCTGATGGAGCCTGCAGATATCTACCATGGGCTCAACAGAAACAGGTATTGGCAGCATTTTACCGCCAATACTTGCTGTTTAAAGCTGTACAATAGCGGCCCGCAGGTAATGCGGTTCCACTGCAACCCAGCCCTATGTGATGCCGCGTGGGGGGCGCAGAAGATGTGCCCCGGGCCCCAATTTATCTGGCAGCGGCCCTGATGGCTGCTGCTACACTCGCAGAGCACACAGAAGTCACTTTGTGCCTCTCTCGTATGCACAGTGCTAAAAATCACTGTGTTTGCACGTTAAAAAAGGGTGTAAGCACAGCTCTGGTTCAGCCCCAAAATGTTTTAATTTTTGAGGCTGATTTATCTGAATAGTAATTTTGCAGGACAATATCTCCACCTAGTGGAATTTTGCAGAATTACTATAAAATGAATTACAGCTTGTAATCTACATCATGCTTTAGAAAAGTGTCTCATAAAGTTCTATTTTTCTCCCAGGATTTAGATAATTAAATTACAAGCTGCTGCAGGGGCAGTCTGAGGTTTTATTATTGAGAGAAACACTAATAATCTGGCCTCCAAGTGTGAAAGAAAATCTGTATTCTTAAATTATTCAAGGTGACAAATATGGCAGCAAGGGTAAGCAGGAAAAAGCAGGAGAAGTCTTATCAATTAGATAAAACAGAGAACACCAAATAGATTGCTCCCTGTTTTCTCCTTATAAGAGATTTTTCATTGACAGGTATACTTGATTCTGTTAACCCTTAATTAATGGACTGGATTCATAACTAAGAACTCTGTATGCTACACAAATAACACTCCCCCACGCAGGAGATGTGCCCTCGTCCCATGCTTAAGATCAAGATACGCATGGGGAGATGCGGAGGCATGTACATTGTACAGTAAGGTACAAGGTACAGTGCCCAATCCGCACGTAGGACAGCAGAGGGGGAGCATCCTGCTCTTCTACACGCAGGGTTGTTGATCACCAATTCCGTACGCAAGTCTTCACAGTGGAGGCTAACATCCGGAATTAGACCCTATCTGTGACTACGGTCCCATATTAGTACTATTTTTGTTCAAATTTGTAGCAGAGTCAAAAACAATCTGTGTTTTTTGTTCTTATTATTGTTAAGTGTCAAAACAGACATTGAATTACTGAGCATGCTACAGTATTTCTATATTGGCGCACACAGGACCGTCTTAACAGAATTATAGGTCCTGGGCAAAGCAATGCGCAGGGGCCCCTACCCGCCCAATAACAGGAATAAAAATGTAACCAAAGCTTTAGAACATTATATGACTTAAATGTCTGTGAATGTCCAGTTTGTCATCTGCCCCCCCTTCTGTACTCATTAGGTGTTTATGCCCACTATTTGAATGTCCAGTTTGTCATCTGCCCCTCCTTTTGTACTCATTATGGGGTAGATCCAGAACTACGTTTGCCGTACGTTTATTCGCGTAGCGTTTTTTTGTGTGCGTAAATTCGTTACACTCCCCTCAGCACTCCCCTTGAATGTACGTAATTTGTCAAGATACGCTTTCCAAACCCTACCTTAACTTTTTCTAACGTAACCGCAATCATACGCACACGTACGTATGGGCTACACGAATTTACGCAGCTAAGCACGCCCATACTGTACACTTTAAATACAACCCCCCGCCTACTTCACGTATTTCAAACGTATTTTGGTTGCACGTAAAATTGGCACGCCCACACGTAAGTATTTACGTGACACATACGTGAATGGCCCATACATTCACAATTACGCTACGTTACGGAGCGTATTTTCTATGGTGCGCATGCGCAGTACTTACCAAAGGGCGATTTTACGTGTCCGCTATGCGTAAATTCGCTCCAAAGCGTAGTTCTGGATCAGGCCCTATGTCTTTATGCCCACTATTTTAATGTCCAGTTTGTCATCTGCCCCCTCCTTCTGTACTCATTAGGGGCTGGATCCAGACTTAAGAAGGAGCTTGAAATTAAGGACCTGATTCACACTTAAGAATCTTCTTAAAATAAGAACTTAAAGTCACTCCTGGGCAAAACCATGTTGATTGCAGGGGGAATTAATTTAATTGTATTCTTTTCATGCAGGGATATATCTTTGAATTGCTTACTGCACACAGATACTGACCAGCTTTACTATTACACTGTTATTTAGACTTGGGCTAGGAAACATCACCTCTCAACACTAGTACTGTTTGCAACAGATGAAATATGACTCCCCTGCAATCAACATGGTTTAGCCCAGGTGTGACTTTAAGTTCTTATTTTAAGAAGATTCTTAAGTGTGAATTAGGTCCTAAGAGAGGAAGGTTACACCTGGGCAAAACCATGTTGATTTCAGGAGGAGTCAATTTTATTGTATTCTTTGCATGCAGGGATATATATTTGAATTTTTTACTGCACACAGATACTTACAGAACCATCTTTACTATCACACTGTTATTTAGACTTGGGATAGGAAACATCCCCTCTCAACTCTTATACTGTTTGCAACAGATGATATATGACTCCCCTGCAATCAACATGATATAGCCCAGGAGTAACATTATTCTCTTAATTTTAAGCTCCTTCTTAAGTCTGGATCCAGCCCTAGGTCTTTATGCCCACTATTTGAATGTCCAGTTTGTCATTTGTGCCCAATAGGTCTTTATGCCCCTCTTTAAATGTCCAGTTTGTCATCTGCCCCCTCCTTCTGTGCCCATTCCTCTTTGAGTGTATTATATAAATATGAGTAACATAATTATCACTTAATTCAGTTATAGGCACCATATCTAAAGTTCTTTATCAATAGATTTAGATCACTTAAATAATCACATCACTTTTAGAATAAGTTTTATTGTTTTTATTGCTTAATCAATTTTTAAATAAACTCATTCATTTTAATTTCATAATAGTAAATCATGTTTCAACTCAGTATAAGTCCTCCATTGATTCCTATTCTTTCCTAATGTACTCTCAATTAATTTTAATTAATTTTAGCTAGTCTCTAAAATAAAATTAATTTTAACTATAAACATAGTGAAATCACCAATTATGTCTACACTCTAGCTGACATTTATGGTCCCTTGGTGCCTCTATTGTTTATCTTAAATACACCGGGTAATTTTCACGTGGACTTTATTCCCCATTTCATTCTTTAGTTTATTGTTACTCTACAGTTAAAAATGGTATTACGGTACTTTATTTCTCCGTAGAAACTTTTTATATAATGTTTATTTTTTACAAAAGATGTAATAAATTCTAGCAGTCATTTTTTTAAAGCCATGTATCCATTGGGGACCACCCACCGTGACCAATCAACAACAGCACGAACAGGTAAATGAGATGCCCCTTTGGCGCCACAAACTCTGTTGATCTGAATCCCTGAGGAAGTCAGTGCAGGACCAGGCGGCTCTTGCGGACGAAACGCGTTGGATTTGGACAATATACTAAGCACAGCTACGGACCAGGGACAAGTATTTTTAAATGTGATTACACTATGTGGCGCTTTTGATTTATCCCACATATACCCGCTGAGAATCTACAAGGATTTAAAGGTACCATTTACAGGCTGTATACAAAGATTATTTCTGGTACGCACATTTGAGAATTATCATGGCATTAACCTGTCCTTTACAGTGATACTATCTGAGGTGGTTGTTTTCACCCTAAAGAATATTTCCTCACTTGGTGCAAATATATTTATCCTAAACATACTACACTATATGATCCTTTTTATTTCTCCTTTTATGTATACACCCACCAACCTTTCAAGGATATCCCGTTTCCCAAGACATACATTGGATGATTGACCAGCTTTTTAAGAATCTTCAAAAGTTTAGTGTTAGGCGCTATTACACAGAATATTCATCTACTCTAAATCCACTTCAGGACTTGACACACGAACAAGTCCGCTCTGTGTTATACAGCAGCCCCTGTACCATTGGTGAGACATCACAATCTCATCTTCATACAAAATCAGGTTCAGGAGAATGAGGGGAAGCAACGGTGTGATTTGTCCCTCAAAATGTCAAGTGGGCACCATCTAGGGGGAGCAGGATTCAGCATTTCAGTCATTGGCATTGATATTTATACTACCTACCCACCAGCATCAATATGTACATATGTGTGTGTACATAGTTAATTGAAGTATAAAGGCACATGGGTAGTTCTCACAAAAATAAAATAAAACTTCATTAATGTAAAGAAGCCATATATTGAGGTGGTTTGTATATTATTCTACAATCCACCTACATAAGTATAAGTTTTATATAGATACTTCTATGTACTTATTGCAATTTCAGAACATTGAGGAGAAGGGGGAGGGATATTCAATAACAAAATAGTTTTTGAAGTTTAGTTAACAAATTATAACAAAGTATTCTGATAATTCTTTATTCTCCATCTCTAAAAAATATTTTACCACCTACACTGATATATAGGGCTTCCATGTCTAGTATTGTCTTCTACAAGTTAGTACTCAGTTGTATTTCTTGGATTTTAGTAAGATCATCAGTTCCCTTAGGTCCCTTAATTATCAAGGTTAGTAGGTAACAAATTTGCACACATGTTGATCCTCATATCTGCTCATAATTTATGATAAACTTGTAATCATTGATATTTGGTCTTCAAGGAGCATTGGTGTAATATACTGTATGTGTGAATTGCTCATATATATATATATATATATATATATATATATATATATATATATAACACTGTCTCACACTGTGACGACAGACGATTTGTGCATCTGTGACTCTAAATAAACAAATATATTGTTTTAAGCATCTGTATTCTTCAGTGTATGCTCTATGGCAAGGCCTACTTTAGACCTCCTGGCTTCAACTACTCAACCACCCCCATCCACCACTGGGGACCTGACCAGGAAACCCAGAACCCAGAAGTCTATAATCTGCACAGTCTATTGCTGTTTTGTTACTTCCTTGTCACAGCTACTACCATTCTCTACTGACTAAGATGCCCTTGTTATGCTCTGCTAGGTTCATTCCTTAGGCTTATGTTAGATCTGTAACTTCTCTTGTTTTCCTTTGGACTGACATTTTGTGTGGAAAATTCCTGCATACAATTTGAATGAAATCATTATTAATGTATATATATATATATATATACAGTGAAACTGAATAATTGGCTGTTGTTATACATAAATTAATGGAACATATAATTGTGCCCTTCAAGGCTTAGACTGCCACTGCTGTGCTCCTATTATAAATGACTATATCCTTTGCGATATGCAAATACTTCTTGGTGATTAAAGCTACGACCGCAGCACGCACATGTTCTATTGTATGTCTCTGGTGATAATCAGATTTTAGCACTTAATCAGTAATACAAATGTATCCTCTTCTTTATTGACTCCTGTTCCTTTTCTTTTAAAGAACAATTTCTTCCATTTAATTAATAGCCATGCCAGATCTTTTCTGACTTTAAATTAATCACATTGATATCAATCTTTGAATAATTAAGCGGAAGGTTAAATTTGTAGGTAACAATATCCCTTTTCCTGACTGTCCTTTCAGTGCCCTTGAAGGTTTTGCTACAATACAGAAAATGTTATTAATATCTACAAAGAAGCTGAAGAAAACTGTAATGAATGTCCAGAGATCACCATAGTCCACTGTCAAGGTCCACAACCTTCTGTCACGTAGTTTGCTATGACGGTGAAACAGTATGTAGCATGATTTATTTATTTATTAACATGTTGTTATATAGCGCCATCAGATTACATAGCACTTTACAATTTTAACAATCATTATAACAGGACTGGGTGGTAACAGACAGACTGGGTGGGTAAGTGGGCCCTGCCACTGGCTTACACTCTATAGGATATTAGGGATTGATACATAAGGGAAAGTGCTATATAATCACACAGCGGACCAGCCAGCTTGCATGGTAACAGTGCTCAGTGCTCTGTATGATCCAGTCACACAGCAGTGTTAGTAACAGAAATAAGGGGAATTTTAGTATAGAATGAAAGAGAACAAGTTTGGTTTAATCATGAAGTGATGGTCATATAATAAAGTTGTTGCAAATAATAGTGTAGACAAATGTTATGTAGGTTGTGGTGTGGAATTTGATAAGCTTGTCTGAAGAGGTGAGTTTTAAGGGAGCGTTTGAAAGTTTGGACAGTAGAGGATAGTCTTAGTGGTTGAGTAAGGTTATTCCAGAGAGTGTGTGAAGCCCGGGAGAAGTCCTGTAACCGGGAGTCAGAGCATTTGGTTAGTGTGGAGGAGAGCTGTATATCCTGTAAGGATCTAAGAGCACGAGCTGGGATATATCTTGATATGAGTGAGGATATGTATGCAGGTGCAGTCATATTAATGGCCTTGTAGGTTAGCAAAAGGATCTTGTATTTGATTTTGTAAAGTACAGGTAACCAATGTAGAGACTGACAGAGTAGAGAAGCTCTTGAAGAGCGTTTGCCAAGAAAAATCAGTCTAGCTGCTGCATGTATAGACTGTAGTGGGGTAATGCTATAATGTGGGAATCCAATAAGGAAAGCGTTACAATAATCAATGCGGGAGATGATTAGCGCATGAATGAGAGTTTTTGCAGTGTCTTGTGTGAGATATTTGCGTATTCTGGAAATGTTTTTTAGATGTATGTAGCAGGATTTAGAGACAGATTGTATGTGGGGAACAAATGACAGTTCAAAGTCAAAGGTAACACCTAAGCACCGAGCTTTAGGAGTAGGGATTATTTTAGTGTTGTCGACAGAGATAGAGAGGACAGGTGGGTAGCTTTTATTCACAGGTGGAAATATTATTAGTTCAGTTTTAGATAGATTACGTTTGAGATGACGGGAGGACATCCATGAAGAAATGGCAGAGAGGCAATCAGTGACACGGGCCAACACAGTAGGGGTGGATAGGTAGATTTGCGTATCATCTGTATAGAGATGATACTGAAATCCAGATGACTTTATTAGCTGTCCAAGGGAAGTTGTATAAATAGAGAATAGCAATGGACCCAACACTGAGCCTTGAGCACTGAGCACTCCAACAGATAGAGGAAGAGCAGGGGATGTGGATCCACAAAAGCGAACACTGAAAGAGCGATTAGATAAGTAGGATGTGAACCAGGAAAGCAGAAAGATCCAGTAGTATTAGGAGAGAGTGGTGTCATTTAGATTTCGCAGTGATTAAGTCATTGACCACCTTGGTCAGTGCAGTTTCTGTGCAGTGCCGGGATGGAGTTAGACACATTAACAGGAGGGATGTTGTCTTGTGTGGGTGTAGTTTGCCACTTAGATGGGCATATAGAATGCAGAGCGGCAACAGGGATGTCATCACAAGCCATGAAGAATTCTTCCTCCCAGCAACCGACCAAGTTCCGAAAAATGTCAACGGTGAAAGGTAAGTTAACCATCTTTTTACCCTAACCCTCTTGTGGAAGCTGCCTAACCTTAACCCTCCCTGTCCTGCAGCCTCACCCTCCAATGGCCTGCAGCTTAATCCTAACCCTCTATGCCCGCAGCCTAACCCTAACCTTCCATGCCCTGCAGCCTAAGCCTAACCCTAAACTTATACCTGCCACAGCCACCGCATATTAAGACTAATATAGCCGCCACAACCTGTAGCTATTGGGAACGAAGAGAAAGGGTCCTGTTCCCAACAGCTATATTCTATTTCCATATGGACCGGCAACTGCATCCCGGCCCGTGCTTGTCATGAGCCATAATAATGCACAGAGATTGGGAGACTGGATTGTGTGAGGTTCCTGAGAATGCAACAAACAGCTATATCATTCATCTTATATCTTAGGTATAAACCAGGTACAAAACCACAAGACTAACACATGTTAGTAAATACTGAAGATAGTTTAGTGGTGGCCATGGACATTCTGGATGCTAGAACTACAGTTCTCATGATGCCCAGGGACCTTACTGACAGGAGTGGTACTGAGGTAAAACCTGACAGACAATGGTGTAGCTGTGCCAGGAGTTTGTGGGGATATAATGCAGATTGAGTGGTTCAGAAACAGAGATTCCAGGGAGCCAGCAACTTGTCTTTATCCAGAACATGGAAGACCCTGAAACCAATCTTTCTGAGGCAGATAAAGTCACAGAAGAAGCCAGAGTTACCTACTTTTTATTTCTTACCTCCGGGAGATCTCGGATAGAAAAAATATATTCCGGTATGGAGGCGAGGCTCACACATAAATCAGGTTACAATGTAAGGACTGTTACCCTGATTTACAAGTGACTTATGTAAGTCTCTTGCGGAAGTCAACTTGACATATAAAATCACATTCCATAGAAGGGCCAGGCACTTGCCATATGCATGCCTAAACCCCGCCTGTCTAATGAGGTGCCAGGGAAGGAGAGCAGTAGTTCCACATGGATCTGCGTCAATACGAGCGTAGATCCGTGCGGAGCAGTTAAGATGGGACCCCTGGCGCTCCACTCTTCCATGTTTACTTACTGATCTGCTCCTATTCTTTCAGTTGATGCAATTGACAGTTAGTAAAAGTGTCAGAATATGAGAGCAGATAAAATGCAAAGGCTTCTCCAATATATGAAACCACATTAATGAGAGAAACAATTGTTCTTAGGCACCACCTGCTACTATACTGAGACTCCTCAAAGTCAGATTTGCCATTGAAAGAATAATACATTGCATTGGGGTGACGATTACTTTATACATAAAATTATTTATAGATATTTTTCTTCAATGGTCTTAGGATATCTTCCACTTGACCCTTCTGTTCTGCACATGGGCCCGGATTCAGAGCTACGCATCCGTGTGAAATTCATACGGATGTGAAGCTATTTAGTGCAACTGCGCATGCGCAAAAGGCGCAAGGAAGTCGGATTGCTGGCGGAGTTTATGGTATCCGCCAGCATCCGACTCCGACTGAAAAGGGGGGTGTGCCAGGATATTTAAATGAGAAAAGCTCTGCTTTTCTCATTTAAATATTCCCTGTACATGAGTCCGCTGCATGCAGAAATAGCCCTACGATTCCACCAGCTCAGAGCTGGTGGAATGGTAGAGGCAGCTCACCGGGGACCGGATTCAGAGTTCCGAGCATGTGCGATGCGGAATCGCACATGCTCATTTGAATACGGGCTATTCAAGGATGCACTTCCGTGCATCCTATAGCCCACTCTGAATAGCACGTAAGATGCTGTTCAGAGTAGTATGCGGATGTGCAAGGCACATCCGACTTGTTAAAAAGTAGTCGGAGCCTTCATGGCTTTTTTTTTTATAAAGTTAAAAAAAACCCGTTCCACCCCGCCTGCCCCGCCGCCACAGCACATGTGTTAAAAAAATAAATAAACAAAGGCCCGTCCGACAGGACATACTGCCGATAGTAGAACTACAGGCACAAGCATACCCATGAATGACAAGGCATGCTAGCGCTTGTAGAACTACTATC
>WWET01003865.1:18473-43330 GCA_011038615.1 Limnodynastes dumerilii | reverse complement strand
ACGGGAGGTTTATTTATTTATTTTTTTACATATAGGCTGCGGCGGCGGGGCGGCCGGGGGAAGGGGTTAATTTTTAGAATCCTGAGGGTTTTTGTTTTTTTTTTTAAACTTTTGCTGAGCTGACCCTACGATTCCACCAGCTCTGAGATGGTGGAATCGTAGGGCTATTTCCGCATGCAAGCGGACTCGTGCTCAGGGAATATTTAAATGAGAAAACTGAACATTTTCTCATTTAAATATCCTGGCACACCCCCTTTTCAGTCGGAGTCGGATGCTGGCGTATATACCATAAACTCCGCCAGCAATCCGACTTCCTTGCGCCTTTTGCGCATGCGCAGACCTGTCAAAAAGCATCGCATCCGTGTGAAATTCACACGGATGCGATACTCTGAATCCGGTCCTAAGTGCTTTAGGACCGGATGATCATGTCATGCCTGTGCAATGCGGAATCGCACAGGCTAATTTGACTACGGGCTATTCAAGGATGCACTTCCGTGCATCCTAAAGCCCACTCAGAATAGACCCATTCCCCCGCCTGCCACCGCAACTCCGTGTGAAGTCCCCCGGTGGGTGATACTCTGAATCCGGTCCTAAGTGCTTTAGGACCGGATTCAGAGATCATGCCTGTGCAATGCGGAATCGCACAGGCTAATTTGACTACGGGCTATTCAAGGATGCACTTCCGTGCATCCTAAAGCCCACTCAGAATAGACCCATTCCCCCGCCTGCCCCGCCACCGCAACCTATGTGTAAAATATAAATAAATAAAGTCCCGGCCGAGAGGGCATACTGTCGGTAGTAGAACTAAAGGCACAAGCATGCCCATGAATAACAAGGCATGCTAGCGCTTGTAGAACTACTATCGGCAGCATGCCCTGTCCCAAATCCCTACACATGCACATTTAGTTTAAAAAAAAACATACACTGCCTGCTCCCTAAAAATAATGCAAAGCTCCATGTGCCCCACCCCCCAAAAAAACAACAAAAATACATTCCACAAGTGCCCCTTAAGTATGAAAAACCAATGCCACATATGCCAATTATAAATAAAAACCAATGCCACATATGCCGATTATAAATAAAAACCAATGTCACATATGCCCGACATAAATAAAAACCAGTGCCACATATGCCCAACATAAATAAAAACCAGTGCCACATATGCCCCAACATACATAAAAAACAGTGCCACATATGCCCCAACATACATAAAAAACAGTGTCCCTGGACAACTTGCACAACGGGGATTGTTACAAGCTACATTTTTTGTGGTATAAAGGATATAATTAAAGCAAATAATTAATGCAATCAGCAGAATGCTTTAATGGTTGATAGGTGCTACTTGATATTTATTGGATGTCTTGCACAACAGTACAATTACAAGTGACCAAACTCAGGTATGTAGGGAGAAATGTGACTCATTTTGCTAAATAGCTTGATGTGATAACAATGTTTCAAAACAATCACATTGGATACATTCAAGTCAAAATAATCAAAGCTGTGTAAGAGGTGTTTTTGTGTTTTTGTAATGCTGTGTGTTTAATACTAATAATCCCTACCACCTCTACTAAGCAATACAGGTAAAGTAAAAATTAAGTGAATGCAAATATATAATAATGCTATGTTTAGGTTTTCCAAAACAAACTTTTTTTCTAACATGCAGTACCCTCTTTCTACCAGCAGATGTCACATTGAAACAAAAGATTAATATGAAGAATCTGTAAAATACAGAAAATTAAGATAATAAATGTAGTATATAGAATAAAAGCCCAACCCAAACCAAATAAAAAGAAGGGTAACATCAATGCTAGATATAGTGAGTGAGGAAGGGGGAGGCTGCAAAAAAAAATTGGGTCGGATTAATAGTTGTGCTTCCGTTTGTTTTTTAGAAGGAAGCATAGCCAAACTGAGCACTGTGCATGCTCACAACGCTCGCCTGTCCATCTGAGTCCACACCCGCCTCTACTGCGCCAGTGGAATGCGGAGTTCCACAATAATTAAATGAGAAAAGAGGTGTTTTTCTCATTTAAATATCCGCAGTAGTGCTGTAATGTCAATGGGTTATGTTTATACCCTCTGTCAGCATGGGAATTTTGCCACGCTGACAGATGGTATACATATAACCCACTGACGGTAGAACTGTCATTAGCGACAGAATGTCCTAGAAACAGGACATGGTTCGTCGTCAATACAAGGGATTTTTCACTTCCACCGGATTAAAAGCTTACAAGATGGGATAGATTACATATGAGGATCCCATCAAAGCAGGTAAGTATGATAAAAAAATTTTTTTACTGTATTTACTATATGGAAATTTTTATTTATTTAATGGCTGGCCCTGTATTTCATTTATTTTACCATATCCCTCGGCCGGAGCTTGTACAGTTTCGAATGCAGCGATCTGACGATTTTGCAACAGGCTATTCAGAGTCGTGTATTTCTGCTGAAACACGCAACTCAGTATAGGTCGGATAGCGGATCCGTTTCTATGGATACACTTAGACTTTGAATCCGGTCCATTGTCTCTTATTTGTGTATTAGGTTAATAGTTTGAAATTAGCAACCTTCAGTGGCATCACAACATAATAAAATTGTGGTTTCTTATAGAAGAGATGGGCAAAACCATGTTGATTTCAGGGGGAGTACTGACCAGCGTTACTATTATACTGTTATTTAGACTTGGGATAGGAAACGTCACCTCTCAACTCTAATACTGTTTGCAACAGATGAAATATGACTCCCCTGCAATCAACATGTTTTTGCTCATGAGTAATTTCCTCTCTTATTTTCAATCTCTGTATCTGGTCCATTATGCTAATTCATGGTTGCTGACTTTTGGCAGCTTCCCTCCGGGAGATCCCGGGGAGAAGCTAGCGACGCATGCAGGGGGCAGGGCTTAATGACCCGGGTTATGGAAATCGAGCCGTTAGGCTCCGCCCCCTGGCTCATACTGACTCGTTTTTACTTGAAATAGGGGTCGGGATGGGGCTTGATGCCGCAAATTGCGTCATCAAGTCCCTTCCTGTGCCTAGCAACACTAGTATACTAGTGTTGCTAGGCAGGGGGGCAGGACTTGAGGCCGTGGTTTCAGTGAAACCACGGGCCTCAAGTCACTTGCGGGAGATTTGCTGGCTCTCCCGGAATACCAGGAGTACTGCCCGAATTTCGGGAGTCTCCCAGACATTCCGGGAGAGTCGGCAACCCTGTGCTAATTTATTATTATAAGTAAAAATATGGGTTATTATATCACATTAATACAAGATAGCATGTACCATTTTTTATAGTCACTGTTCTATATCTTCTATATTGAATTTATCATTGGAAGACTGCATTTGCAGGTGGATCCAGAAGTGAAATTAGGCTGACTTCAGAATTGGTTTAGCAATACCCATTATTTATGTAAGGTGTTTCATAAGTAGGATTCAGGGGCTTTTTAATATCCAGCTCTGGCACAGGCCTGAGTATCAATCTGTATTAGTCTTTATGTAAATTATTGCTTACTCCCAGAGCCACTGCCAAAAATTTTGGGGCCTGGAATACAGGCCGCAGATCTCTCCCTAGGTTTATTTCACACTGCTGCAGCACGGTGGTTCAGTGAGTAGTACTTGTGCCTCAGAGCACTGAGGTCATGAGTTTAATTCAGTAACCACCTGCTGGACATCTGGATGATTGTTACATCAATGCCACTCACAGATAAATCTAATAGCAACACACCTTACAGACTACTTCCATATATTACAGCAATATACCTTGAAGACAACTCCCACGTTACAGCCTACAGATAGCCCCTTCCACATAGTACAGCAATATTTTCTGCAGATACCCCCACATATTACAGTTAAATTCCTTAATGATACCCCCACATGTTACAGCAGTACCCCTTACAGAAACCCCCCAAAATTTGACAGTAATATCCCTTACAGACAAATGCAACATATCACCCCCTTCTATTTGTTGTACACTATATTCTATGAATGCCCCTGGGTTTTCCACCATTGCACAGCTTTTTCAGCCCAATTCATTCAAAAAATGACCCTTACATGTGTAATATGTTGAATTGGTATAGGCTAGGGCTGCAAAGATATAACATTACCCAGATGAGTAAAATAGTGGTAATATTGGGACCTAATATTGGGTTGAATCATAACTTACAATTTCCACCTATTTTGTGAGCGGTCAGATAGGATGCATGCTACCCAATAGGAATGCCTTGCAACTCATCCAGACTTAAAAGAGCAAATCCAGATCTCCACAGCTGCTGCGGTCGAAGCTCCAACCTTAGCGACAGAGGTCCTTCTAACAGAGGGGCCAGGTTGTGATTACAATTAGGTGTGACTTAGTATTACAATGTACAGTATAGATGTTTCGTCGTTCTTCGTACCAATCCAGACTTCAGAACCACCAATATTTTACTTTCGCTGTACTTTGAAAACTTAAGGTAGGACATGGCTATCATAAGTCCATTGAAGTGATGGGAGGTTTTAGTGGTGCAATTTCATGGATCCTGCAGGTGTGGATCCCTGTGCACCCAGAACCTATTTTCTGGATCCTATCGCTTATCATACCGTGCTTGCCAAAAGACAGCTTCCAGGGGTTTGACAGTCATTACAGCATTGTGGAGCAGGGTGGTGGAGCCACAATTTACATTAAAAGAGTCATCATTGCAAACAGCATGGAAGGGGGCACGATGATGGTAATATTAAGTGGATTAAATGTGAGAGGGTGGACCACTCTGCTAGGAGTTCAGAACCACTGCCCAAATTTTGGAAGGTCTCTTCAACATTCCAGGACAGTTAAAAGTTATATGTTATACCTTGCATGTCTATAAAATGAATTTTTTGCAGACTAATCAAATACTTTCAACATTACTCTGATGACTTGACCTTCTTTTAAGGAGTAAACATAAACTACCCCTGGGAAGGGCCGACTTATGACTCATTCGAGCGGAGTGGCAGGACTTGGGGGTGGAGCTGCTCTGCTCCCACAGGATAATGTTTTCTGTAAGGAGGATTATATTAAGGTTGTGGCTGGCAAGGTGTGCACTGAAGGGCTGTAAACCTTTCTGGAACTGCAGCTCAGTTTCCTAGCAGCTGGAGAGACATGAGGGGGAAATATTGGAAGGCTGGAGAGACATGAGGGGGAATATTTGCAGTCTGAAGAGACATGAGAGGGAATATTGGAAGGCTGGAGAGACATGAAGGGAAATATTGGAAGGCTGGAGAGACATGAGGGGGAATATTGGAAGGCTCAAGAGACATAAGGGAGAATACTGGAAGGCTGGAGAGACATAAGGGGGAATAATGGAAGGTTAGAAACACAAGAAAAGAAAATTGGGGGAAATATTGGAAAGCTAGATACACAAGAGGTGGAAATATTGGAAGACTGGAAATACACAAAAGGGGGAGTTTGGCATGTGCCATGAATTCGGCTACAGTAGATGAAATTCTTAATCAGTCCCTGACTTTGAGTATTCCGGCATTGCAGCTGTGACAAGGCATTTTGTTTGCAGCTTGAAATAGACAGCATGGACACAGCAATAAATGAAGATGCAATTGCTCCAACTCTTAGGTAAAATTTTCTTCTTCCCCTAATCCTCACCCTAATTATTCCCTTCTATCAGCCTAACCTTAACCCTCCATGTCCCGTAGCCTAACTCTAACCTTCCTATTCTATTAATCTAACCTTAACCCTCCATTTCCCACAGCCTAGTCCTAATTTTCTCCTCCTGTTAGTTTAACCGTAACCCTCCTTGTCCCGCAGCCTAACACTATTATTCCCCTTCTATAACTCTAACCTTAACCCTCTCTTTCTATAAGCCTAACCCTAAGAATCACCAGCCCACTCTGATTCAGAGTTACGAGCATGTGCGATGAGGAATCGCACATGCTCATTTGACTACAGGCTATTCAAGGATGCACTTCTGTGCATCCTATAGCCCGCTCTGAATAGCACGTAGGGTGCTACTCAGAGTAGTATGCGGATGTATGTGTAGCCTTAATTGCTCCGACCGTATTTTTTTTTTTTTGCCTAAGTTTAAAAAAAAACCATTGCTCCCAAGCCCCACTGCTGCAACCTATGTTTAAAAAGTAAATTCACGGCCGACAGGGCATACTGCCGCTAGTAGAACTACAGGCACAAGCATGCCCATGAATAGCAAGGCATTCTAGCGCTTGTAGAACAACTATCGCCAGCACGCCCTGGCCCAAATCGCTACACATGCCAATATGTTCTAAAAAAAAACACACAGTGACCTCCCCCTAAAAAAATATGAAATCCTCTACGTGCTCCCCAAAAATCAAAAGAAATAAAATAAATCACGCCACATGTGCCCCTCTTTAAATAAGCAAAAATGCCACAAGTGCCCCTCTATAAATAAAAACATATGCCCCAAGTGCCCTTTAGAAATATGCCAATATGCCCCAAGTGCCCCTTTATGGCTCTCTAAATAACGGAACAAGTGTCCCTCTAAAAATAAAATAAAATGCCTATAAGATGCCCATAAAAAAATATTAAAATACTTACCTGGTCTGATGGGTCTCCAGTCTTGTAAGCTTTTAATCCGTGGGGGGTGTCTTGGCAAAAAAACAAACCCTATACAGACGATGCAAATGATGTCCTGCACGCAGGACATCCCAGCGCTAATGACAGTTCTACTGTCATTGGGGTATATATACCCTCTGCCAGCCTGGGATTTTTTCTAAGTATCACAATGAAAATCGGTATTTCCCACGCTGGCCTATTGCAGTGTGCACAAGTGTGTTTTCTGAAATTGCATGCTCTGTACATGTACATTCCTAAAAGGACTTTTGTTTTGAAGGTTTCCATAATAAGTTTATTATCAGTAATTAATAGGTTTTTATATAGCGCCATCAGAATATGTAGTGTTTTACAGAGAATATTTCACATTAGTCCCTGCCCCATTTGAACTACATATTAAGTTCCCTAACACATACAAGCAGCCAATTAACCTACCAGCATGTTTTTGGAGTTTGGGTACAAAATGGAGTACCCAAAGGAAACCCATGCAGACAAGGAAATAACATACAAACTCCACACAGATAAAGTCTAGTCTGGGAATCGAACTGTGAGACACAAGTGCTACGCACTGAGCCTCTTATCTCTTGTCATGTTATGTGTCTATAGAAGTGAAAACAAGCATATGTAACAGAAGCTACATATGTACTATTTTAGAATAACTGTATATAGACTTTGCAGGTTAATTTTTATTAATTGCATTCAAAATGTACAGTCATTAAAACAGTTAAAACCACAAGGTCAAAACCAACATAGAATTGAATAGAAAAAAGTGCTCATTTTGATAAAATATTTCTTACACCAAAACAGAGTGCTCACCTTAAATTTGTGAAACAGCCATTGCAAAATAGAAACAATTTCATATCCTATTTCAAAGACTTCACAAGGTACTAAAGGCTCAGAAAAAAGCACCTGCTGCTCTTGTGTACAAACATCTTATGTGTTAAAATCAAAAACAATTAAGTTACAGTACAAAATCTCTGCCGCGCTCATCCCATAGCTGTATAACTATCTGGTATTCACACACAGAAACTACACACTAATTTCACAAACTGTCCCCATTGCTATAGTTGTACATGGAAGTAGATTTATTTTTCCTCTGTATGCAATACTTCAGTGATAAAAAAAAAATATAACCAAATGTTATAAAACAAGACATGTTACAAAAACTTACAAAGTGTTGCTTAAGTCTGAATTCTAGGGGCAAGATTTACTAAACTGCTGAAAAGGAAAAGTGGAGATGTTTCCCATAGCAACCAATCAGATTCTAGATGACATTCTCTAGTATATAATAGGAAAGTTAGAGCTAGAATCTGATTGGTTGCTATGGGAAACATCTCCACTTTTTCTATTCCGCAGTTTAGTAAATCTAGCCCTTGGTGTGTTTTGCACCCATTTACTGTGTTCTGTGCTCTAAATGAGTCATGTGGGAGAAGTGTTTTGCTGCTAAACATTAAAGTGGACATACCTTTATTAAACACACATACAAGCGACACAAAATGTACATGTACTGGTTGGTGTTACACTGTATAATTGACTTTGTATGCCTAAAAATTGCAGCAGGAGAGCGCAGTGAGAGGAAGCATTTACTGTGCAGAAATAAGAAGTAATGAGAGCTTAGAAATGACCGGAAATATAAAATATATGGATCACTGGCAAATACAGTATATAACTCCGTTCCACTATCTTAACAGTATTCTGACAGGTTAATATAACCTTGTGACTTGTCATAAGAATCACACGATATAGCAAAAAAATTGGAGAACAGTTTGTTTCATTACGAATGACTCACATTGGCTCCGGGAGATCACATGGTATTATCAAGATTGTTAGAAAATGGCTTCCAGAGCCGGTTTATATAAATAAACTAAGAGCCAAGAAATGTAACAATAAAAGCATTATAGAAAAGAAAAACAAATGACAAAACTTTCAGAGATAATATCAACTAGTTTCAGTTGTGTGGTGGGGTGTCATTTTTTCTATGACAAAAGCCCAACGCAACGTTTGATTAAAAAGAGACTGAAACATTTGGAAAGGCTATGGAACATGGACGAATTTGCCTTTATTGTTGCCTAATTGTTTTAGGAAGCGTCCAAAAACAGTTGTGTAACTTATACAAATAACTTCTAATGGTGAAAAATAGGCCGCAGCCTGGAGTTATTTGTTTTGGCTTTGTTGCCCTCTGTGAAAGTATGGGAAATTCGGCCATATGCATGATAATTGCTTAAAAGCAGTTATTCTCTCCAACAGCCTGTATGACACAACAGCCAAGATTCCAACTGTATTGACATCAAAAGGTAAGTCATTAAATCATCTTTTCTGCTGTAATTATACTTTTATATTCCGTGAGAAAAAGAGACGTTTTTGTGCAGTCCAGTTTTTGTTTGTCACAGCAATTTCCTGTTACCTTAAAATATAGGATTCAAGCCATAAATTACAATTTAGTACACGATATTCTCTGATAACACTGATTGTTGTTGGTGTTTAGGACCTTATCCAAGTAAATGCAAACTCTCCACATTGTTCTGATGATACGGCTGTCAAAGTTAATAATGTACCATTAAATATCTTAAATAAAGGAGTGTGGGGAGACAAAACAGACAGTTCTTTGCATAGATATTCTCAGCATGGATCTTGATTAAATCTGGGGCCCCACACCCAAAACAGGAACTAGAGCAATTATGCCTAAAGAAAGAAACTCTGTGTACCAGAAAGTGAAAGACTTCTCTTATTTATTATATAGCTTACTGTTATATAGCTTACTCTAGGCAAGAGATTTCTATATAACAAGGGGCACTGGTTAGCGTGGCAGGGTGGCCTGCCGAGGAGCATTTTGCTTGTCAGTCATACCAGTTGAACAGAACAGGTACTTGTAGAACAGACAGCCAGCAGTTGCCAGGGCCGGATTGAGGGCCATGTGGGCCTGGGGCTAATAATTAGCAGGGGCTCACACTATATATTATGTTTTGGAGGAGGATGTCAGCTCAGCACTGCAGTGGCAGGCCTTTAGATCTGCAGTATGTGAAGGCCTATTATTGGATGGAGGCCTGGCACTGTAGTCCCATTAGCCCCATTGTTAATCTGGCCTAGCAGTTGCGACTGCTCCATACATGCAATAGATAGAAAAGGATGTGTCTTGTCTCCACCTATCCAGAGTCCTTTTCTACGCTCTTTTTATGCCTAGTAATGCCTAGTAAATACCCACATGTACCCACATATGCAGAGAAATGCACAGTAAAGGCCACAGGAAGGTAGACCCTCTTATTTAAAGGCCCCATTGTATCTGTACACTGCCTGCAGTGACATTAGACCCACCACATTGTATAGCATTGCAATTGAAATAATTTCAACTTTATCACCTTTTCAGATTCTTGTGTGTGGAAAGCACATTAAAATGCATTTGAAAAGCAATGCATCCATATGGAATATTTTAGTAACATATGTTTCAAGTCCTTTTATTATTATTTTTATTATTAATGGATCAGATCCAGACTGCAGAAAAAAGGGGTTTGCTGACTTTTTGCTAAAGATCATGTGTAAGCGCCACATTCCCAGCACAGATCAAACAAGAGAGAAGTAAATGCAGATGTGAAAAGAAAGGACAGGTGGAAAAGTACAACTGGAGTATTGGGGCTAGTTTTACTAAACTCCATAAAAGGAAAAGTGGAGATGTTGCCCATAGCAACTTTCCTATTACATACTAGAGAATGTCAGCTAGAATCTGACTAGTTGCTATGAGCAACATCTCCACTTTTTCTTTTCCGCATTTTAAGAAATCTGGACCCTGCAGTCCTAAAGCACACAAGAGAATAGGAGCTGATGGATAGTGAAGGGAAAGAAGGAGTATATTTCATATATTTAAACTTTAAAATAAATGCCAGAATCCTCTATATCTACATTATCACAGCAGATATAAATATCCATGAAGTTGCGGTCTTGTTCATGAGTCATAAGGTTGATTTAAGGAAATTACGTGAAACTTGGATTATGAGTAGTTATGCTCTGTTGCTGAGCTTTAGGTGGTATTGAGACATCCCTGTGGAAATAGCAGAGGCAGTTGGCTGAATAAGTCTGTATAGAAGAAGTGTGGTGAAGAAAATGTACTAAATGGTACTAAAAGTTATAACAGTGCATTGAATGTGGTTGGCAAGAGAAATGGTGAGATGGGAGAAAAGCTGAGACTAATGCTTTGTGGTAAAGATGGAGGTATGTGATTGAAGGAGAGGAAGTGCAAGAGGTCATGATACTGATAGGGCTATTTGATAGTTAGAAAGTGAAACAATATATACTAGACTCTAATACGTGAATTGTCCTCAGTGACATTTGTGCTTTTACCAGGGGATCATTTCACTATCTAGTATAAATCAAGGATGATTCCTGGTTCTTCACTAAAATGGTCAGAATTGCTTGACAAAACACAGCGACATTGTAATGGATAATAATGAGGAAACGTTTTAGTGAAATCATAAACCATGGGATGAACCAGTTGTCACTAATAAATACAGTAATTAACAAGAAAACTGAAAACAAAAAAGTCCTAAAACATTGTATTTTTTTCAGGCAGAACTTGTAGATCGGTGTTCATGCGATACAATGTGAAACAGGAGTCTGTCCATATAAAAATGGCAGCAGTTACAGAGGAAAGTGCCCATGCCAAGGGGCACATCTTTTCACCAACATGGAGAATAGAAACACAGTGTAATTTTAAGGCCTCAAGAGAACCATATAATGCTGGTGGAGTCTCATAACGTTTGATGAACTCTTTCAATGTTCAGACAGGGTTATAGGAAAAACTCCTGCATTTCTTGTTCTTCAGTTTTTATATCGCTGAACAAAATCTTCACTGTTCCACCAACCGCGTTACGCCTGAAGAAATAAAGCAAGAACAACATATTACTGTATATCCACTATTATACTGATAGATAAACATCAGGCTTATTTAATATATGAAGGTGAACAAACAACAGTTCATGATCCTACTACAACTCTGTCCTTTCTGGCAACATAAAACCATACATACAACTGAGGAGTACATGAATATATACAGGTATAGAATAATGTCATCTCTTATCTTGCCTGATGCTTATAATAAACAATGTGAAAATAGAAAATTGAAATAGAAAAGGGATACAAACGATAATCTTTTAGATTGAAATTTTACAGTATAGGCGTGTCATACAGACCGCTGATCCACACGTCAGTGTTACCATGCACCTTAATTTCATTTGTAGTCATACCAAATGTAAGCACACAGGGCCTGATCCAGAGCTACGAAATTGGCCGATTTCGAGCGAGCGTACGACCGTTTTTTGCGTATTTTCGTACGAAAATTCGCACTGCGCATGCCCAGTATGACAGCTTCCGGTCGGCTGGCCGACATGAGGGTATAGCGGCCGTATTGTGTGCGAATTGTTCCCTCGAGGGGCGTGTGTTCAGTACGACGGTCGCCTGGGCGCTCGTTTTACTACACGGAGGCGGGGATAGCCATTTAAATTGTACAGTATGGGCGTGCTAAGCCCGTACGCTTTGTGCGAAAATTCGTACGGCCGACGGTAGTACCTAGTGTAGGGTATAGCCGCCGTAGGCAGGTACTTTACAATGGGAGTGTTAGGGGCGTGTATGTTTATACGCACGGTCGAACGTACGCATTCGCCCGTCGTGCGAAAATTTCGCAGCTCTGGATCAGGCCCACAGTGCCTAAAGTCTTACTATCAACATGTCAGCATGTCGGACGCTGCCTCCCTGCTCTTACCACAGGGAAAGCGCCCAATTGCCAAACAATGGGATGGGAACATTCAGCTATAAAATCCGGTATCATATCATTTTTAATTCATTCATTTTTTTCCACTGGACTAGATCCAGACTCTTGCGCGCTTTCCATAGGGGTGGAAGTCTGTCCGTCTGACAGAGAGAGGGGAGTGATACCCCTCCCACACTGGGAGGGGTATCAGTGTACCATCGTAGCTCTGGGAGGGGCTCAGTGTACCATCGTAGCTCTGGATCAGGCCCTACGTGAATAACTGGAGATTGAAAACGAGGAAATATGGTGGAAAGTTAACTTTACAGTGGAATTTAACTTTAGATTTGGGATAACTAAACCCCACCTCTCATCTCTAATACCGATCACAACAGGAGGAATTTGCCTCCCCTAGAAATAAACATGGTTTTAACCACATGCAACTTTTCACCTTACTTCTTCTTAATTTAAAACTCTGATTCGGGTCCAATATGCCTAAAATATACAAGAGTTTGCCCACATTTTTATTATCTGGGATGTTTGCGTATTTTGTGTTGCTGCATTTTGTTTGGTCAAAAGAACTCTTTAAAACCTTCTTTAATATAAACAGGGCAAGTGTGTACTGTCAAAATGTGAAATATTGGGATCGGTGCTGATGAACTAGCAGCCATTTGCAGCTGTCAGATGTGTAGCAGGCAACAAATGTTTTGACTTTGCACTTAACATTAAGTTTTGGCCAGGTTGAGTTGGACTGTTGACTGTCTAGAGGACCTCTGCTGTTTTGTCCATGATGTCAACATTTAAAGAAAATGAAATTTCTGAATTAGATTAAGGAGATAAAGTACAAATATGGTTATCATTATAGTGCAATGATCTTAATGCTTCACTGTAATAATTAGAATGCTGATACAAGTTCTATGTTTGGAACTGCTCTGTTCATTCATTTATTGGCAGGGTTCAGAAATGTTGGTGAAGCACCAAGCAGAAATCTGTATACAGATGTCCATTCAGATATTTTCTCATTAACTATGATGGATCATGCATTGAACGTACACCAAGCACATTAAGTTGTCCCATCCATATGTTTTTCAGCTCTTGTAAAACTTTCACATGTCTACAGATGTTTTTGGTCAGGGTATATTTTAGGACATTTTTGAGAATAATAGTCTGGATTCACAGTTACGTAGTTTTTGACTTACGTGCGTTGTTTTAAGAATTGAGCTAGTACACATGCATAGTAGCTTATTTACGCTATCTACGTACCATTTCTGTACAGATTTGGATCCTGGGTACCAGATTTCCATGCTGTAAGTTTTTCTGGTGACGGGGCAGGACAGAGCATGATGCATATGGCACGCACACTAGCTGAGAGGAGGAATCTATTTAAATACAGTAAGAGCATGTTTATGGCCCTGCACCAATCCAGCTTTCCGAGCTGTCTCATTTTATATGTGTGGATAGTGTGGAAAGCTTAAGGTAGGGTCCCGCTATTTTGGCCCACACCTGTGAGGGGAATTCATAGGGATCCTGCTTTGTATCAACACTGCTGCTGTGCTTGGAACTCTGAGCGCAACAGAAGCAAGGTGCAGGTCGACGCCTCGAACAACCCTTTTACTAAAGGGCCTATTTTCTATCAGCCTCGCTGAGGAGAAGCAATCAATTCCCAGAACGAAGACGCAGAGGAAATGGTGAGGATCCATTCTCTTAATTCTTACCCTAACCTTCCCCTTACATTACTCTAATCCTTATCTTCCCGCAGCCTGACCCTAACCCTCTACTCCCTGTAGCTTGACCTAAGACTCTCCTCCCCACAGCCTACCCCTAAAACTCCCTTCCCCGCAGCCTAAAGCCCCATACAGACTACAGTTTTTTTAAACAATAAAGTGTGTATGCTGTAATGATCATGCCTGATCGTTGCAAAGTATACAAAATTGTTTGATCGTATTTTTTAAAAAGTTTTATTTAAATGATCAAGCCATTCAGTACTGAAGGCTCAAATGAAAATCATTTGTAGTGTGTATGCAGCCTGATTGGTAATAAAAATGTTCTATAATGTTGTCCATCGTTTAAAAACTGTAGTGTGTATGGGGCTCAACCCTAAGACTTCCTTCTCTGCAGCCTAACCCTAGAACTTACCTCCCCACAGCTTAACCCTAAGACTCCACTCCCTGCATAACTCCCAATATACTCACCTCCGGTCTGGACGGGTCTGGCGCCGGTTTGCAAATTAATGAAAGAGTAAATATGCTGATGTCATACTTACACCTTCAATACTAAAACTTTCTAAATAGTAATATTTTCGTAATACAGGTCTGTATTTTAAAAATATAATTTTCTAAGCGGAGGTCTGGATCCAGTCCTACATTACACAAGTGCTGGTTTTATCATAAAACGGTGGACTTACAATTCATGTTTGATTAACTCACCCACCCACCAAAACTTTCCATACTATGGTCATAGCATGTGTGCAGTTGTAGAACCATGGGGGGAATATGAGGCATGTACAGGATTTTTAGCAGGAGTCTGTCTTTACACTGCCCTACATTACTATAACTATTAAACTCATTCACTCCCTATATATGTTGAGATTCCCAATGCCCTTTGGCTCTTTGTTATATGTATCCACAGGCTCCACTATCATGTCTATATTGGTGATACACAAATCTACCTCTTCGTGCCTCGCACTTTACCTTCTGTCCACTCAGCCATCTCCACCTGAGTCCTACTGTTACAATATCTCCTCCACCATCCTTCCTGATTGACAATATAAGTATTGCCCCGGATACCAGAGTCTGCTGGTCTCATCCCTGATTGCATCCTCAGCGGTGCTCCAGTCCTCTACCTTCTATCTGCACTTTCTCTCTACATTGTGCTCTAAAAGATATCATAAATCCATGAACTTTAGCTCTGCAGCTCCACATTTAATGCTGCACTTTTTAAATGCCTACACTGACTTTCCATCTGACCTCATTACAAGATACAATCCTGTAAAATCTATCTGACCACTCACCTCTAACTTTCAATATTTTATCTATTCTTTCAAAATCAATGTTGTTTTTTTACTAGAACCAATCGTCCTAGCACTTTCCACTAGCATTCATTGCCTTAATATCTGCTACTCACGTTTTCAACACCATTTCTTTTTTTACAGAAATTGTATCAGGGTTTGATTGCCCTAACAGCAACAGGTAGTAATTTCCCATAACTACAACCCATACCCTAACCCTCTCCTTCTATCAGCCTAACCTTAACCCTCCATATCCTGCAGCTTAACTCTAACCTTCCCTTTGTATAAGCCTAACCCTAACCTTCACCAGCTATCCACAGTATTAGTGTTAGATAGATAGATCAGGGTTGCCATAGATGGGCGCAAGGGGACGGGGCTTAATGACGCAATTTATGCAAATCTTGCCATTAAGTCCCACCCTCTGTCAATCATTCATGTAATCTCTAGCATTACATGGAATGGACAGGGTTTGATGACCTCATCAAGATCTGCCCATCCCTAGTAACTCTAGGGATTTCAACAGATATGAGTAGCTTTGCCGGCCCTCCCGGAATACCGGGAGAACTGCCCAAATTTCGTGAGTCTCACGGATATTCCGGGAAAGTCGGCAACAATGATAGATAGATAGATAGATAAGATAGATAGATAGACAGACAGACAGAGCTTTATTAGGTATCTTGGGTAAGTAATAGCGACAGTAGAGGGACTATAAGAAAATATTAGCAGGAAAAGAAAAGAAACTAAAGTAAATCCAGATTTGAGCTGTACCTGGTTTGTCATATTAAGAAGCACATATTTCCCCAAATATTTTCCAGTATACTGTGAGTAATAAATCATCCACAGAGTATATGTCTTGAGGTTTTTCTGTAACAAGTATGATTGCTATCAGAAAAAAAAAAATCACATTTTTTATTGCCTTTCTCACCTCACTGAAATGTAAAACTTAAAGGGGAATTTCGAATCTTCTCACATCATTATCCTAAATCACCTCTAGCCATCTGGAAATTTGATTTGGTCTGGGAAATCACATTTGATATAATTTGGTCGTCAGCCTGCATTTTGAAATGGCAGATTACACTATTGATTTATAATGTATGCAACAGTAAATGCTGGAAATAAAAAAAAAGCTTATTAATATGTAAATAAACTTTTTTTTTATATAGATAATATTACTGAATATTACTAATGTAATGGAATACTTTAGTCCAGGGGTTCTCAACCCTGTCCTCAAGTACCACTAATGGTCCAAGATTTTAAATCTCCTTGCTGGAGGTGAGCTCATAACTGACAGTTATATTTTGAAAGCTCCACAGGATTTGCAGGGAGACCTACAAAACATGGACCGTTACTGGTACTTGAGGATGGGGTTGAGAACCCCTGCTTTAGAGAGTATCTTAATTATTAAACATCTTCACCTGATATCAGTGACCCAGTGGTAGTTTATTTATGTGACAAAGGGGCTGATTCAGAGTCGCACTTCTACCTTTTTTTAGGTGCAAGTGTAGACCTGAGCAATACCATGCTGAACAGCAAGGGGAGGCAAATTTACATTGTGAAAGCAAAGTTATATTTAAGAAGTGAAGTTTCGTAGCTGAGATCTATTTTATAAAATTAAACATAAAGCTATGCAGTATTTGAGTTCTGTGTGCAAAAGTAATGTATTTTGCCTGCATGCAAAAGATTTAAGATTAATTAGCACCCCTTACTTTGCAAAATGGTATAGCTGAGCTGTACACTTGCACCTAAAAAAAGATAGAAGTGCATCTCTGAATCAGCCCCAAAGTCTAGTAAGTGATTGGTCAGCAGTAAGCACCCATTACAGGTTATCATGGTATGTAAACGCTAGGCACAAATAGTCTGGATTCATGCATTATAGCCATCTATATGTTGAATATCAAGCAGATGATTTGGCTTTCAGACCCAGCAAGTGGATTCCCCTCTGAAACCTTAAAATACTCATTGACTAATTATCTAAATCTAGAAAAACATTTGTGTAGAGAAGTCGGGATCTCTGCTGTCTTTACATGATCATATGGCATTTCCACAATTCAACAACCTCTTAATAACAGGGCCAGAACATATCATTCCAGGGACACACAGCAGTCATTATGAAATACTTATAAAATCTTATTTTATTCCATTAGTCTAGACATAGAACACCCAGTTTCTGGAGAAGTGCTGACCCTGTGGATATGGATGGGATTTGTTCTATGTATGAAGACCCGCAAATTGAAATCATCTTGTACAATGATGTGTTTGTGGCTGGCACCCACACAGTGTCTGAATTTGTGCTCATTCCTACTGAGTGGTGGTTTATCTGTTAGTAATAAGGCAAATGTATTATATGTCAAAAACAGCAGAGTATGGGAATTATTGACTTCCAGTGAAGCAGCACAACATTTTCTTATTATATTACTGCTTTATATTGTTCTTTATTTATTATGACCACATATTGTGATAAATGACACTAATAGAGTTAATAATGGTACCTTAACATATAGCATAATTGTAGTTAAAAAAAATTGACATAACCACATCCAATATTTCAAACTGTTCAATTTACCAGATTTTGGAAAAAAAATAGCTTCTCTAGAAATGTAAAATATCAGCGTCTAAGTCTTTGTTTTATTGTTACATGTCTGATACTCCAGCCAGTCATATTCCGTTATGCATTAATGGTTTCATTTATTAGGATCAGGATTGGGCTGGCACTATTTTGAAGGAAATCAATCAGTCAATCAATCAATCAATAAATAAATAAAGCCTGTGACTCATGACCAGGGGAGCAAATGCTTCCCTCCGGTTAACCGGCCTCTGTTTAGGCAAACAAATAATTAACAGCACTCTGCTACATTATTATAATGTATGGATACATTATATGGCCTGTATTATCAGCTTAATGTGTGAACAAAAAATGGCTATATAACAAACAAAGGCATGAAACTATGAGTTTTCACACACTACCAATCTGCACCATACCTACTCTGGCCACAAATAGACTGCTTCATTTTCTTTGTTACGTTACCCAATACTGACACTAAACAGACAGACCTGTATTGGGAAAACTAGTGTCTTGCTGAAGTTAAAGCATAATAAAAAGAATCTTAGTTGTACATATTGGTTAAAACATTGGGCCGGATCCAGAACCACGTCCGTCTTCCATAGACGGCCGTAATTCAATGAACAATAGCTACTGCGCATGCGTAGTAGCTATTGTACGTAATCTGCGTATCGTTTCGATACGTAGATTGCGTATATGCGCAGTAGCTATTGTTCATTGAATTACGGCCGTCTATGGAAGACGGACGTAGTTCTGGATCTACCCCATAGTATTTGACTTGTGCATCTGTCACCATTGAGTACTGATGAATATTATAAAGCACGCTAGAATTATTACATTTAGGTGATAGCATGAAATATGTAAACATTTTTTTCGTAAATGTGTATCAGAATTTCTACATTGAACATTCCTTATTTTATTAATCTTTTTATGGGGCTTAATGAAATCCACTAACTTCATTAAAACTTGAATTTGGCTCAACAAATAACAAATTAATTTAAAAGGCTCTGTGGAACAAAATAAAAATGAAAATGCCAACAAGAGGTTTCTATTTTCCAGAAGTAAATCTTGCCAAATAAAATAATTATATTTGTATTATTCCACAATGATGATGCTCCACTGAGCACATATATAAACTAAAGGTTTCTCTACCATACATTTACGTCGTTCCATGTAATATATTAAACACAGTCATTATTTAGTAAATTAGGTCTTATGACCAGAACATTTTGCGAATGATAACTAGGTTGTTCTAATTACAGTGTGTTATAAACTATAAAAAATATCTCCATTAAACTAATGGCAACAGGAACCTGTAAGCATACATACATACAAAATGTAAGTCAGCCTTAGTTTTCCCTCATAAAAACAACCATGACCTATTAAGTGAAAAAGAAATATTGTAGAAACATACATGCAAGACCTTTATTCACCAACCTCTTCAGAATATTACATAGACAAATGTATATAGAATTGTATATCCAAGAAAGAATCAATGGTGGGCCTGGTCTATTCAGGCTTGATCATTTTCGAGGTGACTTTCCCACACATGACAGGAAATGCAGTTTCCATACACATCATCTGTTAAATGACTCTTGCTCAGCAGAGACTAAGAGCTATGCCAAAATGAAGCATGCAGCAAGATGAATTTATGAGAACTCCTCTCTCCTTTATATAGGGCTAACCAGTACAGCCAAATCAGCATCGCCTGGGCTGTCAGCAGGACATGCTATAGACGTATTTCAGTCATTGAAAAGGAAGGATTTGTTTTGGCTTCTTGATTTATATTGCTGGGGAAAAAATTGTGAAGTAAAAATGCAAGGAAAGAAAAGGTGCGAAAGAATACCCCTTTAATCAACAACTCAACCATCACCACATACCATGCATGATTATGGAGAAGGTCCTCAGGCAATGCCCTAGAGGAAAGTTTGGCACAGCGGGTGTAAGCGTCCTAGGGAAGTGCAATACAAAGGTCAGTACATGCAACATGCAGCATGCTCATAAGACAGTAATATACACTGAACTACTTGCACACAATGACAGTGTTATAGCACATATGTACATTTTATACTTTTGACTTAGTCAACATATTATGCAGAAAAAAAGCAATATATTCATTTTGTAATGTTATTAAATGGTTCTTCTAATTTTAAGCACTGTCCATAGGTCAGTAAATATCCATTCTTTCTTTCTCCCTTTCAGGTGTGTATCTAGGGGTCCAGGCACCCTGTGACGTAAGAGAATGGGCTCCCTGCCCCCAACTTTAACAGAAAGACGTCAGTGGGCCTGTAATGTAATGTAGTGGCTTTACGATGCCTGTCGTATAGATTGACATGACAGACATCAGACAACTGTAGCAAACAGCCTCTACATGAACCTCACCTCCTACTCCACAGACTCCATTTACTAGGCCTTTACCTCTCCATTTACTAGGCCATCTCCTCCAACCCCTCCAGATTAGCCCATCTGATCTTCCTCAACCGTCTCCATTTAATTATTAGATTAGATTTGGAAATTGATTAGATAAATATAATAAAATCTGCATTTTAATGATTACCCTTCATTATTGTTTATTAATTGAACATTTTTGCCATGGGGCCAGATACTTGAGTGTATCTGGCCCCAAGATTTCTATTGCCGGGCCTGGCCACCACTGGGCAGTGCTCCACCCAGGACAGTGCCACAGTCGTGTGCCATCCTGGCCAATGGGTAGATACACCATTGCTCCCTTGTTATCAAAACTATACTGTCATTTCAGTTGTGACTGCTACATCTAATCACTGAGCCAATGAAGGGTGTGTACTAGTACCATATATATTACATATATACATTTATATATACATAAATACATAGGACATACAACCTTTAACCCTAACCACCACCAATACCCCACGCTTTCTTGTCCCTTTATCCACTGGCTTTATCATAACCATTTAGCCATTTATTAGTCCTTAAATCTCCCCTTCCTTACTTGTCCTACCCATAACTCCCCTCTCCCCCATCTCATTTCTCTCCCCTGTCCTCACTTCTATCTAGTGTTTCTTCACATTTGTATCCATCATCACTCATAATGGACGAAATGTGTATTAATAAATATATTCATTTTATTAAGTTATTCTTGCCCTGGCTAATCTAGATCAGTTGCAAACTAAAATTCCTAAGAAGGCATTTTATACATTCAGGAAGAACTAGTGTCTCACTCAATACCAGACAGAAAAATAAAAGTAATAAAATGGCTGCCTACACTGGCTGTTTATGAGTCAAATGTATTTTAATGTTAAACACACTATGTAATAAAGATATAAAATATAATGAACGCAAAATAACCTAAATATACAATATATATACATAAGCATCACCTTATAATTCGGAACTAATATGGTTACTAGATTTAATTTAGAGTACTTTTTGTTTTGAAATGTAAAATGTAGCATTTAGGGCCGTATTCAGAGATCCGCGTGACGATCGGATACGTCGCAGGCCAAACCCCCTCAAAAGCACCACACTCCCCACTCTCAGCTGTGCTGTCGGAGACTTTCGCCGCCATAGACCACTTGTACCTTTCCAAGTGCATTTCCATGCGTATGTGTCCTCCGTACATGCGATTCATGATAGTGCCGCACACTTTCCTTCATTAAAATGCCTCCCCCCATTTTTATTTCAATTTTTCCGTGCGTATTTTTGTGTCGCATATCCGTCTGTATGCGCAGTTGGTTCGATCGTAAAAAATACGCATGTAACTAGCCATGAAATCGGATCTCTGAATATGGTCCTTAGTAATTGATAGGTAAGATGATTGAACTTGTAGTGCTTATTTTTTGTTTTTCACTAGGAATGGACAATTTATGTTATTGCAACCAGTTACCATTTCCTTTTGTGAACATATATCTGTATATGACATAAGAAATGCATTAATAACTCCTCATTGTACATTTAATAAACATAATCCTTTTATTTATCAATTAAATCGAATGAGAAAGTCAATTTCATAGAAAATATGCTAAATTTGAAGCCATGTCTGTATGTACAATCAGGATGATTTATATCGTTTTACACTTACAATTTTGTTTTTTCCTTTTGTATTGCTTGCTGGCGATGTCTTTGTATCTGATGACTTTCTGCCTAATGAGGAAAATGACAGTGTTGATGATGATGTTTTAACAGCATTTGCCGACTGAGAATTATTGTTGTTGTTCTGGTTGCCACTAAAAGTCTCCATAATTGATCGGAAAGCACCAAATGGCTTTTTCTGCTGTTCCCCCAGTTCACCATTAGATGGAGCCTTTTGAGAAGTTTTTCCACCATCCTTATCTTTAACTTCATTTTGCTCCACCTCAGTCTGCTCCACCTGAACCACTGGGTCCTCAAACGTTACTCTGAGTTTTAAGTTCTGAGAAGTCCTGCGTTTTGAAGAAGGTGACTTTAAAGCACTTTTGGGGCTTGTTGTCTTTTGTGCAGAAGACTCTGGAGGCTGAGGTATGCTGCCCATTTGATACTGAGGTTCATAATCTGGGTCACTGCTTTCAGATGTTGGAGATGGACTATGGCCATCTACAGATTTGGATTTTAACCCCAAAGCAAACCGTCTTCCTGCAGTGTTTGACTGAGTATGCTTTCTTATCATTAACTGAAGACTTTCAGAGTTCTCTACATTTTCTACTATGGGCTGTGGTCTTGGCTTAGTGACTTTTCGGACTGGTGTATTCTTTTGATCCTCTGAATTGTTTGAATCGGTGTCCGACTCGCTGAGAGACCTTTGCATTAATTGCCGTAAGCGAGCCAACTTAAACTCTCTTTTCTCCAGCGGGATCCGATTCCCAAGCCGAGTAGCTGTCCCATCTTGAAATTCCAGTGACAACTTTTCAGGGCTAGAGATATTATCCACTAAGTCTTTCCCCAATAACTGCCGCAAAATCTTATCAGACTCTTCATCAAGTGCTCTACACCTGAGTCTGTTGGGGACAGATGTGCCAAGAGATTGATAGCTGTCATGAAGGTCATTCAGTTTGTTTTTCTGTGCCAAATCATCCGATTCAAGTAGTTTCCGCTGGAGGCTGCCTGCAGCAGGGGATAAGGGTGAACTATAGAAAGAAAGAAAAACAATAAATAAAAAATGGATTTTTTTTCTTTAAAATAGATAATAATAAATTAAAAAACATGCCTGGATAATAGAAAGAAAAAACCCTAATTATTATTATTTTATTACTACTACTCAAATATAAAAATAAATGACAGCAGTGAACCAATTGATAAAATGAATCACTGTTTTTTTTTCAAGCTGATATTAACCATTCATCATTCCATACATTATGATACATGACACACTGCGCAGAGAAACTTTGGATAACTCTCTGAGCTTTGTCTGCGCTGTGACATCATCTTCCTTCGCCTCCCTGCCATCACATGATCATATATCATGTCATTATTTTATCATTAATATAATTTCCCCATAGCTGTCAAGTGTAAGCATTAGAAAATTGTGTTACAATTGTTTCCTTTCTGGCACCTTGTTATAAAGAATACATACTCAGGTTACCTGCTGTTTAATTCATTTCCCTAACTCTGTGGTAGGAAATTCATATTAATCAGATAAAGATTCCTTTTCTAGCTGACCTATTAAATTACACTGTAAAACGTTAGCTGATGAGCAGTAACCATCACATCTAAATGGTGCGCTATGGAGGCATGGACTCCTTGCTGTCATTGTGCTAAACAAACGATTCCTATATTACAAGACCATTAAGTGGATTTCAAGATGTGAAACTGTAGCCTGTGGTAATGTGCACATAATACACAAGGTTTTGGGAATGAGGTAGAATTAAAGCTAAGCACAGATCAATATTTTGAAGTTGCAGCAGCAGCAGCGCATGCAGTAGTTTGGAGCCTCAAAATCCAGACTTCTAAACGTAAGTCTTTTCAACGTCGCTGCAGGATGGGCAGGTTGCATTCGACGCACATACTAGGTACAGGGGGGGATAGTATTCTGATTTTACACTGAGAGTGTGTTTTGGCCCTTTCGCCCTATCCATATTTCTGAGCCAACCCCATTTAATGCGTTCAAAGTGTGGAATTCTATATGTGTGAGAGTAATGGTCTCCCCTCCCTACAGACAACTCAGGACACAGTGGGGATGCACCCCAAAGAAACAAATATATGGACTATGGACCTGATCCTGATCTCCTCACGCTTTTTGAACGTGCGGGGTCTGTCAGTCCACACGGAAGAGGGGAGAGAACTCCCTCTGTCACTCTCCTCTCTCATTTAGTGACATACGCTGACATAATGAAGCCTTAAGTCACACGAACGGATCAGCGGTGAAATCCCTCCCATACTGTCAAATTATGATGCTTCCCCCCACCTACCTTGGCGGGCAGAGGGAAAGCCCAGTCCCTTACTTCAGAAATCCCATCATATATAACTAAGTTCCGTACGATAGGACTTACGTGAGGTTTATGCATGTAACATCTGGAAGGCGCATGCGGCAGTGGGGTAACTTTTAGAAGGCTGGATCCTGTCCTATATGTGCACCAAATGTATAAAAAGCAACCAAAAAACACCTGTTGTTTTCTTGTTACTTTACCAGAAAAAATGTGAGCAAGACTAGGATTCTTTGCCGTTGCGATTCCCCGGACCCAACGGCTGCTTTTAGAAATAGAGACATCCGAAAGTTCCTTTTCGGCTGTCTCTATTACAAATGATAGCAGTTTTATCTATTTTTGTTATGAATGGCTGAGTGTGGCGATCGGCATACTCAGCCATTCATTTTCTTCACAGACCCGCCGCAGATGACAGCTCCAGAGAGGTGAGTAACCTCTCAGAGGACTTTTGGTGCTGGGGGGTTAGAGTTAGGCTCTTAGGAAGGGAGCATTATGGTTAGGGCCATAGAAGGGGAACGTTAAGGTCAGGTTGCGGGTAGGGGGGTCTTAGGGTTAAGCTATAGAGAAGGGAGTATTAGGGTCAGGCTAGGGAGAAGGGAAGGTTAGGGTCAAGCTGCGGGGAAAGGAGTGTTAGGGTCAGTC
>WWET01003864.1:120591-137288 GCA_011038615.1 Limnodynastes dumerilii | reverse complement strand
TGTATTAATAGTCTTCCCATTCAAAAGTGGACCCTTCCCCTCTCTTTCTTTTGTGAATATTGAACAGAAATACTTGTTAAGATGATCTGCCATAGCCCTTTCACTCTCAATAAGAATTCCACTTTCCGTTTTGAGCCTTACGATACCCTCCTTTGTTTTTCGCCTTTCATTTATATACCTAAAAAAGCTTTTGTCCCCTTTTTGTACCAAGTGGGCCAGTTTTTCTTCAGTTTGTGCCTTTGCTGCTCTGATAACCTTTTTAGCCTCCTTCTGCTTTGTAAAATACACCTCCCTGTCATCATTACTCTGAGATTGCATATAATTCAAAAAGGCCATCTTTTTTGCTTTCACTGTAGTTGCTGCCTCTTTTGTAAACCACATTGGCTTTCTTTTTTGTGACTGTATGACCACCTATAGATACTCACTGGCCCTAATGACTTAAACTCCCCTCGCTCGTACGTAATTTGGGTGTTTTACGCTTAAACCCTACCTTAAACCCTACCTTAACTTTTCTAAGAGTAACTACTGACATATGTCAATCCTTCACGTACGTAGGTGTCTAAGCACGCTCATACTGTATGATTTAAATGCTGCACCCCGCCTTCGAAGCATAATTACAGGTGTCATATGGCTGGCACACCCCTTTGTTTGTAGTTAGGCTGTTGATGCTAGACTGGTACGTACGTTCGGAGTTACGTGGCGTAAGATCTGCTGTGCGCATGCGCAGTACATACAGAATTGCGTTTTCACATCACCAGATACCGTAAATAAGCCAGCGTACTTAGTTCTAGATCTATCCCATAGTTCTTACAATAACTTGTCCGACAGAATAAGACTAGAGCAGAAAGAACTGGAAGGGAAATTAAGTGTAAGAAGGGGTGGGGGTGAGGATTCTAATAATAAAATATTACCCAGTCAGGGCAAAAGAGAGCAAGTTGCAGTGCATTTTCCATTCTGGGACAGCAGAATTCATATAGTGTGGGCCAAGAGATAGAACCCCTGAACGGAGTTGAGAAGAGTGTGATCAGATACACAAATGGCTACACAATGGAATCGCGGGAGGGATATGCCAAACAGGGTCATGTACTGATGCACTGATGTCTTAAACATCATCCACCAGAGCAACATATAGTGGAATTTCTTGTGGTCAACCTCCCCAGCCAGGGCACATTGACCATGTCATGTAACAAACCAGCCTCGTACACCATGAAGAATTGTGGGAGAACGTGAAGATCCACCACATGGGGATGACCACTTTTGCATTTCTGTTTAAGAGAGATTTTTTATGAGGACACCTATATTACAGACCAGGTTAAAATAAAAATAGAAAGTAGAAAAAAAACAATAGGTCAGTGGATATCTCTTCTTTTAGGGTTCCCTTGTATAAAGAGATTACAAAATCCAAAAATAGTTGAATCCGGAAATTTTTGTAAAATATTTATCACCAGCAAGAGTAAGAAATACTTGGATAAATGTTGTCATCTGTATAGACTGTAAACAGATGTAATGAATTGTATAGTTCAATAAAAAACAACTTTGATGCTGATGCAGGTTACTAAATTTTTATTTTAGAAAGTATACATTAATTAGTTAATAAGTTAATAGTATTTTTTTAAGTTATCTCATTTTGAATTTTAAATAAAAACAATAGTTTTCTTTTAATGAGCATTCTCGTTCTGCACATAATAAAATAATACTGATGGATGGGAAAACAGTATACCATTGCTATGTAACATTAACATAATGCATAGCTGCTTTGGCAAGATTATAAGAGGTGTAATCTAGTGGAAGAAAATATGTTAAATTTAACCAGCCATTTTGCTTGAAATAAATTGTGTTTTGTTCAAAAGAGAAGTATGCTATCATTTATTCTCAAACACTGTATTCATGCATTGGAAGAGAGTCACAATGCAAAATTGTATCTGTCTCACTGAATGGAAAGGAGCAGTGTTCTCATTACTAATGCAAGCTGTAGTATACCACCTTCCAAATGAGAGGAACGGTAGGAAAATAGACTAACTTTATTAATAGTCCTCGTGAGTCAATCTGCAGCTTTTCCATACTCATTTAGGGAAATGATGTGCAGAAAAAATGCATTACAGTACATTAGGAAGCATGAGAAGAACAGAGAGGATTGAAGCCAGCACGTGCCATAAGGAAGCTCAAATCTGTCATGATGTCTTCACATATCCGGATATTCCCCATTTGCACGGCTCTTTAAGCAAGCACTTTAAATGGAAATGCAGTTGACATTTTTGTGGCTATATGTAATCAAACAACATTAAAATTTTGGCTTATGTTACAGACGATAATTAAACACATTTCTTTTTCATTGCTAAATCTTTTTAACATAAAATTGTTAGAAATAATTTGCTGTTAAAGATTATTTCCAGATGGAAAATAGACCCTTTAAGCAAGATGATGGACAGTGGCTTGTTTGCCTTAATTACAGTAACATCTCTCATAATATATAATATTGGGTCTGTTCTCTCACACGGTATGTATTGTAGATGTTTTTGAAGCAACAACAACGTAAAAGAGATTGAATAAAATATATTTTAAATATAATTTGAAATAAAGAATAGAATAGAATATGCAGAATTCTATGGAGCTTTTTTATTTTAACTATTTGTTGAAAACAAGTTATGATTTCTTTTATTCTAAAACTAAAGACAGCTACAGCTTAATGCTTAGTGGGCTATTTTCTAGATATAAGTTGTAGTGTCAAACTCATGTAATTAGTGGAAAATATCTCACTACTTTATAAAAAATTGAATTAATGAGCAATTCTAATGACAGCTGTTCTATTCTAATAATAATTTCTTTGAACAGGATTAATTTCCTTTACACCACACTATTGATGACCATAAGGAACATATTAAATGATTTGAACACTAGGGGTCAGATTTACTAAGCTACGGGTTTGGAAACATGGAGATGTTGCTCAAAGCAAGCAATCAGATTCTAGCTCTCACTTTCCTATTACATACTAGAGAATGTGAGTTAGAATCTGACAGGTTGCTATGGGCAACATCTTCACTTTTCCAAACCCGCAGCCTAGTAAATCTGGCCCTAGTGTTAAATGCCGTCGCCGGGAGCTGCTGAGCACTGGCACTTCTTACCTGTCGGCTAGCCGCCGCCAGAGCCCTCTGCCACGCACATTACTTACCCGCCTCCTGTCTGCTCCCGGAAGCCACCCACCGCTATCACTGGCCGTCCATCCCAATCCTCTTCTGCATGCTGCGATCGGCATGTAAACACTTGCCACTTGGAGCGCCGCCATGCTCCCGATCAGGCGCACGCTCCACGCTTCCTGGCTATTAATGTCAGGGCTTGTTGTATACCTCCATGTCTACAGTCTCTCTCTCCTTATTGTCCACACTTTGCCATTTAACCCTTGCCTCTCCTGTGTGCCTGTACTTGTTACCCCTATGGGGGTTCGCTGTGTGATTGCGTGAGTGTATATCCCAGTTCGTCCTGTCTGTCTGGTCTGTCCTCGTCTGCCCTACGTCCCGCGCCTGGTTACGTGTTCTGTTTCTGTGCGTTACAGGTCAGTTCCTTCTGGCGTTGTCTCTTCCAGTTTTCTGCTCTTATCTATTTCTCTACTATCTATATACTCCTTGGTATTCTTCCTTCCTCTCCCGGCGTTGCCGCCAGGGGTTGCGACCTGCTAGGTTTCCTGCAGCCCAGACTATACCCACCATTAGGGGCTCTGGCGAACACCAGGCCTTAGTTAGACTCTGTATCCTGGTTGACTCGTCCGCCTTCTCACGGACCTCAGCTTCCACATGGTCTTCTGCCATTACCCTGCGACACCCGCTTCCGCCTGCCGTGTATACCTCAGATATTCATAACATTATAACCGGCCACATTACAGGTTACTATATCTATAGTAACATGGATTCCACTAACGAAGCAATTAACACTCTCATTGCCCAACTGTACAGCTTGGGTCAGATCGTTCAGAACCTCACCGCCAGGGTCCGTTCTCAGTATGAGGTTATTGCATCACTCCGCTCTTCACCGGATGCTGCCTCAGCTTCCACTCCTGGTCCACCTCAGGCAATGATGGACATCAAGTCGAACCTGCCCGATCGGTTCTCAGGAGACAGATCCCAGTTTGTGCTGTTCAAAAAGAGTTGCAAGCTCTATTTCCAACTTAGGCCTCACGCCTCTGACTCAGAACTTCAACATGTGGGATTGATAATTTTCCTGCTCCAAGGGGATCCTCAGGCTTGGGCCTTCAGCTTCCCTCCAGAGAGCCCCTCTTGTCAAACATTGGACGCCTGAGGAATACTGTGCAGAATTTCATCATTGGTCCCATGACAGCGGGTGGAATGATCCGGCCTTGCAAAGCCAGTTCCGGGTCGGTCTTTCTGAACAGTTGAAGGATTCCTTGGTCCAATTCCCCGCTGTGAAGACATTGGATGACCTCATGCGTCTTGCTATTAAAGTAGACCATCTCCTGAAGGAGCGTCGGCTGGACAGAGACTCCTTCAACTCTTCGGCCTTTTTCCTCAGTCTTGCTTCCTCCTGATATCCCTACGGGTGAGGAACCCACGCAGATTGGGTCCTTCCAACTCTCCAAACAACAGAAATCTCATTGTAGTCAATTAGAATTATGCCTTTACTATGGAGGTAAGGCTCACAGAGCTGACAACTGCCTGAATAAACCCGTACCGGTGGGAAACGCTTAACCCAGTTGGAGGAGAAAGGACTCCGTCTGGGTATTCACCTGATTTCTAACAAAAATTCCCTTCTAGTTCCAGCCCAGCTATCCTTTTGTAATTGAACAATTTCATTGTCTTCGATCTGGCTCGATCCTTGGAACTCGATACCAAGTCCATCTCTACTCCGTTGACTGCTTGTGGTTTGGATGGAAGACCCGTCGCTAAGGGATTTATCCTTAGAAGCACACTACCCCTTTGAGTGTCCATTGGTATGTGCCACTCTGAACAACTAGAGCTCCTCCTCATTCATAGCCTTTCTGCCCAATTGGTTTTGGGTCACCCCTGGCTACAAATCCACAACCCAGTGATTGATTGGGCCAAAGGAGAGATCACCAGCTGTAGTGAATACTGTTCTGGATCATGTAACTCACAACCTATTCGTGTTGCTCAGACCTCAATTCCTAACATTTCGTCTCAGTATGCAGATTTTGTCTTCAGCAATCAGGCGTCACAAAAACTTCCTACTCATCGCTATTCCAACTGTGCCATTGATCTGGTGCTTGGGGCCAGACCCCCCAAGGGAAGGCTGTTCTCTCTTTCCCGGCCTGAGACATCCGCTATGGTACAAATATGTCTGGGATAACCTCCGTAAAGGGTTAATTCGCTCATCTAAGTCTCCTGCTGGAGCCGGCTTCTCCTTTCGTCGCCAAGAAAGATGAGGCTGTGCATCGACTATCGAGCCCTAAACAAGATCACTATTAAAAACTCGTACCCTCTTCCTAGGATTTCGGATCTGTTTGTTCGTTTAAGAGGCACGGTTATCTTCTCTAAAATTGATATTAGAGGTGCCTTCAACCTAGTGAAGATTCGCTAGCGATGAATGGAAGACGGCGTTCAGTACTCACTCCGGACACTATGAGTACCTGGTAATGCCCTTTGGGCTTTGTAATGCTCCGGTCATCTTCCAGCACTTCATTAATGAGATTCTATGGGATTTCCTTGGAGACTTTATTATCGTATACTTGGATGACATCCTTATTTTTCTTCAAACCTTCAATCTCATCAATTTTATGTTCGACAGGTCCTCACATGCCTTCAAGAAAATCATCTATTCGCTAATCCTGAAAAATGGGAATTTTAAGTGGACAAGGTTATGTTCCTGGGTTATGTTTTTTTCTCCAGAGGGCTTTGCGATGAATCCAACCAAAGCCAATTCTTGAGTGTGTCCAACCGAGTAATTTGAAGGCTACACATCATTTTCTGGATTTCTCTAATAACTACAGATGCTTTATTCAAGGTCTCTCCATGTTGGTGACACCAATTTCGAACTTAACAATAAAATTGGCTGACCCGTGCAGATGGTCTCCTGAAGCTGTCAATGCATTCCATGCTCTTAAACAAGCTTTCATCTCTGTGCCAAGAGAGTTATTAGCCATTAAATTAACTCTGGAAGAATGGAGACACTGGCTAGAGGAAGCTTCTCATACCATCATTATTCTTACGGATCACAAGAACCTAGCCTACATAGAATCTGCCAAAAGATTAAATCCCAGACAGGCCAGATGGGCTCTATTATTTACCCGGTTGAATTTTCTCAGAACAAATGAGCGGATGCCCTATCCCGCACCTTTTTGCCCGAACATGCTCCCACCTCTCCCTCCCTTCCTATCGTGCCTTCTTCGTCTATCTTTGTCAGTCTGACTCAGGATTTGTACTCGTTCATCAGGAACTTCCAAGCTCAAGTGCCATCCTCTAAACCATGCAACCGTTTGTTTGTCCCAAAAAAGTTAAGAAAGTCGGTGCTTTTTGGAGACTCACTCTTCTCGAACAGCTGGTTACCAGGGGGTTGCAGAAAGCCCTGGAATTATTATCTCGTATCGTTTGGTGGCCTGCCATGTCTACTAATGTGAAAGAATTTGTCTCTTCTTGTTTGACCTGTGCTCAAAACAAATCCTCCCGCTCTCCACCCATGGGTCTTTTTCATCCTTTGTTCCTTCCTAGACATCCATGGATGCATCTCTCCATGGATTTTGTCACAGATCTCCCAAGCTCATGTGGTAACACTACAATATGGGTCATTGTCGACCGTTTTAGTAAGATGGCTCACTTTGTATCTCTAACAGGCTTGCCATCCGCTCAAGAATTAGCGGATCTATTTGTGAAACATGTCATCCGACTTCATGGTCTACCCATGGACATTGTGTCAGATAGAGGATCTCAGTTCATAACTTGAGTTTGGAAGGCATTTTGCAAATTACTCCAGATCACCATCAGCTTATCCTCGGGATACCACCCACAGTCGAACGATCAGACTGAATAAGTCAACCAGAACTTGGAGCAGTATCTTAAATGCTATGCTTCCAAGTTCCAAGACAACTGGGCCCAGAACCTGGCATGAGCGGAATTTGCATATAATAATGCCTCACATTCAGCCACCAAGATATCTCCCTTCTTGGGTTACCATCCTCGTGCTAATTCGTTCCAACAACCTGAGGTGGACCAGTCTTCTGATTGAAGTGCTAAAAAGATAAGGACTATTTGGAGCAAGGTAACCAAATCTCTGCAACACGCTGCCATCTCTATGAAAGCTAGAGTTGATCTACGAAGAGTTAAGTCTTCTTTCAAAGTAGGTGACAAGGTTTGGCTCTCCACCAAGAACATTCGGATTCGACAACCTTGTAAGAAGTTAGGTCCACGCTTCATTGGTCCATTCATTATTATCAGAAAAGTTAACCCAGTGGCTTTTAAATTGAATCTTCCTTTCAATATTAAGTTCCCCAGTCCCTTTCATGTCTCTCTTCTTTTTTTTTTTTTTTTGTAACACATTTTATTGAGTTTTCCAAATTTTCATATACAGATCAACATTGGCATATACAATTTGAATAGGCTGAACATCACATATTAAACGAAAAAGGAACAGTGTGGGTTACACAAATGATACAATGACTATACACTCAGTATGGCTATGAGGGAATATCAGGGTATATATACCATGATAAAGAATTACTCTAATTAGAACAGTTACTCCCCAAGTAGTTTGACTAGGATCTAAGGTTTAACACGATCCCATCCTAACCATGTGTTGCCCGCACATAGGGCCTGATCCAGACTTTAGAGCATTTTCTGTAAGCAAATGTACATAAGTTACGCACTTCAGAGGATAGCACACTACCCCTGCCCTCCTCTCTCATGTGCATAACTTAGCTGAGTTACACGTTCAGAACCTTGCCTATCTCCTTGCCTTGACATACGTAAGTGCCTAACTCAGCCCATATGTACAATTGAAATGCCTCCCTTCACCCATAATGAGTATAGTCGAACATATGAAGTATTGTCAACCCTGACGTACGGAAATTTGAATGTACGGAAACCAGTTACATATGTTCAGAGCTCTGATGCATTCCCAGTGGTATGAGTGCTGTTTAGAAAATAAATACATTTCCAGCAGCTGAGGGCTTCTCTCACACATGCCAGATGTGGATCCCACTCCCACCCATCCAGACCTGGGACCTGCTTCCTTGCTATGGGGCCAGAGCTGGTCAACTTCTGTCCCTGGTTACAGCTAACACTGGATCAGTCTTGTATTGCTTATTTATTGGTACTAATGTACCAATAATTCTGCTTTTTCTTTTAATATACTCCCTTACTAGCAACTAAGTTTAATAGCCACAGCGATTACACACACAGCAATTAAGTTTGATAGGCCTTTGTGGATAAAGGTATTTTTAGAGGAACTGTCAGGTATACCATGCAAGACTTTGCTAATTTATACTAACAGAGTAAATATGAGACTGTGCTGATTCACAATAACTGATTTATTGACACTGAGCAACTGTTTGTCATGGACTTTACTAAATATTATGCAGCCTCTTTTTGTTTGGAATATAGATTTACATGAGATAGATTTTCATGCCTAACCTGTTGTAATTATTTTTGGTGCTATCTTTACTAAATCTTTACAAAATGACACAATTCACAGTGGGAAGTACTTACTCAGTTGAATGCACCAGTAACAAAGTTTCATGCATAGGAAGTGGCACAAGATCATTTATACTTTGAATCAAAGTTTGTTTCGGGAATTTATTTGTTGGTGTTAACTTCTAAGTAATGTTATTTGCACAAGTGTTCCATTTTATATAGTTTTACCTTAATTTATTATTTTTTTCATTTTACTATATACTACATAGATTCAACTATGGGTAATTCAAACAATTAAGGGATCCAGTCACTTTGTTATGTGGTAATGTGGTGGGACCCTTCTATTGAAATGTTCTATTGAAATGTTACACAACTTTCTGCCCTTTATTATAGGTGTCCATGAGAGTATTTAACTTTGGCTTCAAAAAGCACTCTTCAAAACCTGTATCAAAAGGGTTTAAGATCTCGGTATACTTACATAGCTAGTTCCTGCAGAACCAATGGCCCATGTCTGGACTTGTATTAGACTTTGTTTTGGGTGCACCATAAGCTGTTCATGGGAGTCAACCTAAACTTTCTTTGCTTCCCTAAAGTATGGTAAAGAAAAATATTTGCACATTTTAACATGTTATAAATAAAGGTTTTGGACCGTATTCACCCTTAAGTGTGAAATAAGTATACATAGATTCACAAATATACGCGCCTAAGTGGCAAGGCAACACCTATTACACTCCCCTCACACTTACGGATTTCAGCAGACTTCCGCCACCATAGGGCAACCTTAACTGTACGTGTGTATATTTGTGCTTAAGTTGCTTAGGTACGTGCGTACAAATTCTCCCCCCCCCCACTTTCACTTAACTTAACTTAACAGACGGAGGACAAACACGCCCCTTCTGATGTATCTCACAAAGCATGGATTTGAAGTCCGTGCCTAATGGATTTCCGTGCCGAAATCATACGTAGCTTGTGTAAAAAAATTGCTACGTATGCGCAGTTTAATCAATAATAAAAATATGCACTGAAAAAGAAGCACATTCTTAAGTGTGAATCCGGTCCTTTCTTCTTTTCTCTTCTCTTCTTTCCTCTGTTTGAAACTGAGTTTGTTGACAGTCATTTTGAGTCTTAAGATTTCTTATAAGAAAAGAAACCTTTTGTGCTTCCTAAATATTCAAAAACACATGGTTTGTGTTAAATTATTGTAGTTATTTATTCAAAGTATATTCCCTCCCCCAAAAATACAATAACCAATTATTGCCCATTGCCTGTAAAAGTCTCAGGTGAATTTTCTTGGTAATTTGTGAAAGCTGTGGATATGAAGTCATCCCTTCCCTTTCTCATTTTACAGGAAAAGAACAAGTCAAGATTTTTTAAGTGGAGGTCCGTTTTTGAAAAAGATGATACAATATCCAAAATTCTGATCACTTACAAGAGTGATGGGTGGATATACGTATGTTGCATTTAAATCCAATTTAAAAAAAACAACTATACACTCACAGGGTTAAAATCAGAATTTAGCTTACATAAACATGCATCATTTCAAATGCTTTATAATGCACAAGCACAATAAACATACCTGCAAATACATAGCTATGTTTGCTGCATATAGGACCTGAGTCACACTTATGAGTGAGTTAGGTGTGGGCAGGTGCACACTTAACTCACTCTTTCAGCCCGCAACCCGCCCCCCATTTTTAGGTACCTTATGGCACTTATGAAGCCATAAGGCTACCTTATGTCCCGTGCAAAGCCCCCCTCTGCCCTCCCCAGCTAATTTAAATACCTCCCCCTCCCACTTCTTCCTAAAAACACCCTGAGGAGGCATAACGCCGCCTCTTTGGACGTAAATCACTGCACTTATTTTTTCAATTTTTTTTTATTTAAGAAATTCGGATACAAAACTAAAACCTAAACATTTTTGGCAGGATATAGTCAAATAACTAGTGTATAAATTAATATCTGAATCTGGCGTAACCTCCATTTGGCCAGGATCTGTATATTTTTATATTTATTGCACTAGCTTGAAGGTAGTGAGGCAGAACAAGTTATGGCACCTGTCGAAAAATGGTTCAGGATATTGGGGAGGGGTGGTAGTAAAAGCCAGATCTCTGAGGAGGAGTTTCTCCATAAACAGACCTGTCACTTTTCACAAAGGTGGGGGCTGTTGGAGAGGAGAAGTTTTTGCCTTTAAATAACCTCCTTTGTTGAAGAGACAAATAGTTTTTTAAATATCAGTTAAGTAATTTCACCAGGTGAGTGACAGTTGGAAGCTCAGGTGCGAAACATATTGTACGTTATGAAATGGGTCACAGTCAGGATATAGTCAAACATCTTGTGTATAAATTAATATTAGGATATAGAGTGACCAGGATCTGGTTTTGTTTTATTGCACTAGCTTAAAGGTAGTGGGGCAGAACAAGTTATGGCTTCTGTCAGGTTATGACTCCTGTTGTAAATGGATCAGGATATTGAAGGGGGAGGGGTCATAAAAGCCAGATCTCTGAGGAAGAGTTTGTCCAGAAACAGACCTGTCACTTTTCACAAAGGTGGGAGCTATTGGAGAGGAGCAGTTTTTGCCTTTAAAAAGTGTTGCCCAGATGCATAACTTGGAACACCTAATGGGACTTTCAGAAATTCCAACCCAGAAGGTTCTTTGCATAAGTGCTTTTTGTATTTTCACCTTTTTATTTTATAAGAAACTGTTTTGCATGTTGTATGTCAATTTTATTATTCTTTTGTAAATAAGCATAGTGATTCTTATCATATTAAATATCAATTAATAAGTTCATGTCTCTGTGTTCTTATGGATTCACGTATCAGACCAGCTACTTAATGGTATCAGAAGGGATCATTCTGAGTTGATGATAATTCTGATAAAACATAATTGTGTTAGATCTGTGGTAAGGAGAACCTAAGACCTCCTGTAAGTAGTCTTGGTGGTGGCAGCTCATTAGTAATAACTCATATTTGGGGTGGATAAGGGGCATTAGTCATTGTAGAATAGACCAGGTGGCTGTTATGATTAACCCTTCATATCTTAGATAAGTGAGGTCAGGGTTGTGACAATTTGAAGTTTTTATTTACTTATTTTTACAAAAACTAAACCAAAAACAAAACATGGCGACGATTTAGAACCAAAACCAAAACATGTGGGTCGGCGCTCATCTTTAATAATCACTAAGGATACAAAGATGACAAAGGGCTTCCTAACAAGATGTGAATTATAGCACAGAATTTATAACAATTTAGAATAAGGCTCACTGTGTGCACATAAGACCAAATAATCTTTTTATGGTTAATTAGCAGGTTGGATTAATACTGTGCATTGTAATACCAAGTCAAGTCCACTTGACAACGCAAACTGGCTCCCTGTTGAAAGCAGACGAAAGAGTCATTTGTCGCAATTCTGGACAGAGCAAATTTTGTTCTACAGTGAATTAAAGATTATTATATATACATAATATAAAAAGGTGCAGGCTACTGCAGAAAAAAAAATATTATATATTTTCAAATGTTCCTGGCATATTAACTAAATGACACATATTTAAATTATAACGGATTAAAGAACCAATTTATGTTATGTTATTTATTTATTTGTAATTTTAATTGTTCAAAAATTAGCCAGGAATTTTAGCAATGAATGTTTGTGTAAACTGTGAAAGAAAAATAATCTGTGAAGTTCATTCTTTTGTAATCACATTTTGGATTTAATGCATTTTAGATTTATTGCTCCATGACCTGGAGTTCTAACCCCAAGAGCAAAACCTATTATAGGAAAGCGAGATCTTTTCAATATACTATTTCAAAAAGAGCATTGTAAAATGTTTTAATACAAATCTTTATGTAGTGAAAACAAGGATCTCTCTTAAAGTTTTATAGTTAGAATTATTCACTTATTATTAAAAATCTAAACAAAAAAACAGTTATACTGAATACATCCATGTTTTTTATTGTAAATATAAAAACAGTAAAGTAAACAACATTTAATGGAGTATATCTATTTAGATAAACTTGTTTGTATTTTTCCATTGTTTCTACTGCAGATGTCTTAGAATAGAATGTTATACCAAAATATTGGAAACCGAAAAACAGGTTTTAGTATTATAGTCTGCAACAAATGGAAGTTGCCTACAACTTTAATTTAATTGTAATTTAATTGTATATTTTGTCAGAATAAGTGATCAAATAATACCCCTTTTTTGTATATAGCTACTTTTTATATTCACTTACAAAATGCACTGTTCATGTTGCATGTCCACATACAAATATAGTGCCATTCAGATGTTCAACTTACAGTATAATGTCCTCCCAGGATACCATTATATAGCCATTTAAAAACCAGAGTCACTATTTTAAGACTAATGACCAATTACTGTATTTTTTGTTATATTAGCACTCATCTACAATTTATTCATCACAGTAAAGACCTGATTTTAGTTTAGTCATTATTGTTATTATTAAAATTAAATTGCCTTAAACAGTCACATTTGAAAACTGCAGAAGAACCAAAATAAACAGTTTAATGGGGTTTACTCAAGATTTACCAAGGTTTAATGGAATATAATTTAAGCTCTCATAAAATGAACAAAACAATTGTATATTTTTTGGTAAGGCAAATTAATTCCATTGGGAAGGACTAAACTTTGTTAAATCAATATCCCTATTTCTGCAGTACTTATAATCATTTCTGAAAGACACCTTTCCCTTTGCATTAACACTGTCATGCACTGTCAGGACATTGGGCCTGATCCAGAACAACGCTTCTGAGCGAATTTACGCGTGGCGGAGACGTAAATTTGCCTATTTGTAAGTACTGCGCATGCGCACCATAGAAAATACACTCAGAAGCGTAGCGTAATTGTGAACGTATGGGCCATTCACGTATGTGTCACGTAAATACTTACGTGAGGGCGTGTCAATTTTACGTGAGTCCAAAATACGTTTGAAATACGTTAAGTAGGCGGGGGGTGGTATTTAAAGTGTACAGTATGGGCGTACTTAGCTGCGTAAATTCGTGTTGCCCATATGTACGTGTGCGTATGACTGCGGTTACGTTGGCAAAAGTTAAGGTAGGGTTTGGAAAGCGTATCTTGACAAAATACGTACGTTCAAGGGGTGTGCCAAGGGGAGTGTAAAGAATTTACGCACACGAAAAGTACGGCAAACGTAGTTCTGGATCTACCCCATTATCCTAAAACAAGTAATGCATCTGCTATCTCAAATATAACGGGCTGGATTCACAGATTAGAAGAAAATAAGTATGCATGAATTCACAAAAGTCTTGAGTCGTGGATTCAAAAATCTTTGCTGTCCGTGTAGAGATTGTGCAAGTGTTGCCAGGGCAATATTAAACACATTTCACAGTGTGATGACTCGAACTACTGCCAGGGCAGATCTGGGTCCCAGAAATTCCCGGGTCAACCGTGCAGTGTGAACAGGGTCATGATCTGTTGACACAGCAATATCTTGGGTTCACAGACCTGGGATATTACCGGACTTACGATGTGAAAGCAGCATAAAAACAGCTCTTTAAGATTTGTCACTAGGTACAATAAATATTGGAAAGAAATATATAAGATTTTGCAGCAACATCGGCATGTCTTAGGGAATTGTCTGAAACTCAATAAAATTCTCCCTGACCGGAACCCAAATACTTGATGTAAAGCTAACATTCTAAAAGTATCTGTTAAAAGTAATTTTGGGTGACATTCAAGATATCAACCAGAAACAAAGTTCTTTTAAAGGTTTAAAAAATTTAAGGTCTGCACATGTGAGGGAAACTCACTTTTCTGTTAACAAATATAATAAGATTTATCAAGTTAACAGGTGTATTGATTACAAAAGCAGATAAGTGAGGCTGTCTAAGCCGTGGGCTGTCGACATCTTAAATGCAGACATTCTAAGGCCATTTTATTCTAAGTACATTTTTTCCAAGTACTTTGATAATAACATCATGAAACTGAAAGCGTTATACAAGCGTTAAACAAGAGGAGAACAGGAGGGAACAATCTACCAGGAAAACATCCAAACAAGAACACTATCTACACCCGGCCTGTGAATCTTCTAACTCTGCACCATGCAGCATAGCCTGTAACTACTACTTGGAACTTTGCAAGAACAACGCTTATTAATGCTTTAAATGATGTATCTGTTTTACCCACATACTATTAACCATCATTAATACATTTAACTTGCATTTACATTTGCTTATACCATCTCCCTGCAATGCTTACACTACTGCTATTTCTTAATTCCTTACACAACATTTCTCTTCACTTTTATGCTCCTCATTTATATCCATGTATCCTTATAGGTCCAGCTCTACTCAGCAATCCCCAAATTAACTTCCCAGAACTCTTACCTTATCTAAAATGTTTATCTGTAGTTTCCTCTAATGATACAAATAATAAAACATCTCCTAGATCACATAATCTTCTATTTCTCTCACTACTTCTGTTAGCTGATAATATCTCTCCAAATGTCACATTTACTGTTCTACCTAATGTCCCTTCACTTAATTTCACATCCTTTGAAGTACATGCTGTATGCATCTTTAACCATATTCCTTTGCGTGTAGCTGTAATCTCTCCTCCCCCCAGTGAATCTTGCCAACAATTTCTACAACACTTTTCTGAATGGCACCCTCATTTTTTATCCTCTGACTTACCCACCGTTATCCTCAGTGATTTCAACATTCCCATTAATGATCCTCCTTCTCTTCATGCCTCTAAGCTTTTCTCTCTTACCTCATCTCTTGGCCTCTCCCAGTGGATTTATTCTACTATACATAAGGATGATAATTGCATTGATCTTGCATTCTCTAAGCTATGCTCAGTCACTGATCTCAATAACTTTCCTCACCCTCTCTCGGACCATCACCTTATCACCTGCTAACTCTGCCACACCAAGTCTAACTCTATACTCTATAATTCTGCAACACCTACTCACACCTGAAGAAATCTTGCCATTAATTTTAACCAACTTTCTCAATCCGTGCAACAACTTCTATCTCCTGTCCCTAATTTCCACTCTCCTGATGTAGCAGTATCTCACTTAAACCAAACACTAGCAGACATCCTTGACCAAGTTGCTCCAGCTACACCTCATGTACCACGGCGACTCAAATGTCAGCCATGGCACACCAATGACAGAACTTCATTGGCAAAAATCTCATCTACCCGATGACTTTCTGACTTATACAAACACTTATCACACTTATAGAACTGCCCTGGATAATGCCAAACAATCTTACTTTCAAACTCTCATTTCTACTCAGGCTTCACACCAATGACAGAACTTCATTGGCAAAAATCTCATCTACCCGATGACTTTCTGACTTATACAAACACTTATCACACTTATAGAACTGCCCTGGATAATGCCAAACAATCTTACTTTCAAACTCTCATTTCTACTCAGGCTTCTAACCCCAAATGCCTCTTTCATACATTTAATTCCCTACTAAACCCTCCTGTGCATAATCCACCAACCTCCATCAATGCCCATGATCTTGCAACGTACTTTAAGGACAAGATTGATAACATAAGACTGGAATTATCCTCCAACTCCTCTTCTACTAATATACTGTCCAACACACTTTCTCCACCCTCTGGCACTATGTTCTCATTCCATCTCACAAATGAAGAGGAAATATCTGCTATATTCTCCTTTTCCTACTCTACTACTTGTCCTCTTGATCCTGTACCCTCACAAGTCAGTTGATGCCTATCTTCTGTGCTTATTCCAACCTTCTGCTTATTCCAACCAATCTCTCTAAAGACTGGTATCTTCCCATCTTTATTCAAGCACGCAATGATTACCCCAACTCTGAAAAAACAAAACTGTGACCCAAATTCTCCCTCAAATTATCGGCCCATTTCCCAGCTCCCATGCCCCTCAAAGCTGCTTGAAAGACTTGTCTACACTTGCCTCACTAACTTCCTTTCCTTACACAATCTTCTAGATCCTCATCTGACTTTCGTTCTCAACACTCCACTGAAACTGCACTGACCAAAGTGGTCAAAGATTTGGCTACTGCTAAATCCAAAGGTCACTACTCTCTTCTAATTCTCCTGGATCTTTCTGCTGCTTTTGACACTGTTGACCACT
>WWET01003864.1:105810-118847 GCA_011038615.1 Limnodynastes dumerilii | reverse complement strand
AAATTTAGGTGTGAGACAAGGTGGCCATAGCAGGTGTGTGTCAACTCAGGATTCTTAACGGACAAACTCATTGTCAAAACAGGCACCTCCAACCTCCCCCCAACCCCGTTCCCCTGGCCCCACCCTTTCAAAGTGCACATCTCATCATTTGGAGGAGGCAGACCAAGGCCCCCGTCTCAGGGCAGGCGACCTGGCATAATTAGAAGGATGCGCCTCTGCTTGCAGATACTTCTCCCCATATCTTTTTTGCGCCAAACTCAAATGGTGACACAACACCTCAAACCACCAAAGCGAGGTACCCTGCAGTACCTCTGCCCGACACCTAACAACCTTGCAGCTCACTGACCAAACTCTGCACAAATATCAAATTTACTTTGTCGGAAAGGTGCACTCCATCTGGGCAAAACAAAGATTCATCATCAAAGGTTATATTGGGATGTGAAATAACTCACCCACCAAGTGATAAAACAAATTTACTAATGGCCTTATTAACGTTTTTTCATGCACCATTTATTTAATAGACCCATCCTGACAAGATCTACTTGGGATAATCGGTGACCAAATAATGATCAAATTGGGAAACAGATAATGAATTGCTGCTAAATCTTTCTTAATTTGAATCTCCAGGTCCCAGGAAGTGATCTTCCCCAAATCATTGCCCTCCAAATGAACAATTAAACACTTAGGCAAGCCATAATTTTTACCATCCTCAAGAAAAGCCCATAAAATAACTCCCAATGCATAACCTAGAAACCTAACCAGTCTATTTACCATCCTAGAGGTGACCTTCCCACAGGATTTTTCCCATAGAACTGACCTGCCCAGTAAATAGAAGAATGCCCCATGATCCAGGCCACACGGGGCACTTGTCCTGTAACAAAGAAAAACATATTCCATAATGTTAATTAGTATATTCCACTTAATTTTAAAGACCAAACTTACCACCTTAATCCACATAATTAACTAAAAATGACAAAGGGGAAAACACATAAAGGAATAAGACAGAAAACCATATCCAAATCGAAGATATGTAAGGGGAACAACTCCTGGAAACCCCCAATGGCCAATGCGGAGACCTTACTAAAGGGGAAAAATGCAGGAGAAAACCCTTTCATAGTTCGTTTTGGGTATGCTTCACTGTGATCTAATCAAACTTACCTCAACCTGAAACTTGAATAAATAATCAATGTCAAACCACAAACAATACAACCAAAAACCCAACATTAAAAATCATTATGAACTATTGTGAGATCTATCCACTATATATAATATACTTGCGGAATGCTCCTGACTTCCACCTTCCCAACCTCATTATGTGGTCTGTGGATTTACCCTCCAGTGCGGCTGAAGTTGCAGCGCCTATCCGGAAGGAGTGCGTGCTATAAGCGGAACAATCCAGTCCTAACTGCCCTGTGCAAAGTTTCATAACTAAATTAAATTGATCCTTAGTAAGGGGCCTTGCATCCTTGTGAGCTAACCAGTTTGAACCAACCACCGGATGGCCAACCTCAAGATATTTTAACACCAAATTTACAGGGCAAATTAAGGATAACCCATCTACCTCTACCTAGCTGGTCAGTCTTAGATCTATGAATCCTGCAAGAAATAAAAAATTCTGAAACCACTACATTCTCCCTCAGCAAACCTGACCCTATAGCATCCTTCCCAGCAGCTACTAATTCTGATATTCTAAAAGACCCAAAGAAAGCTTAAGAAAAAGCAATTCTGAATAAATTAGCTTTGAATTGGTCAAAAGCAACACTACCAACCACAGCTATGATTCTCCTAAGCATAGCTAAATCAATGGGCTTCCGCTAATCCGCTGGCTGGACCTGCTTACGAGCCCAGCCTTTCAAAACCCTATAAATAAAAAAGCTTTTTGTGAAATCCTGCTTACCATAAATCCTATTAAAGTAAGAAACCCTGGCAATAACAGAAGCCATAGAAGATTTGGACCTACCGGACTGAAACTCGCTCCACAACCATTGCAAAAGTAACACATCATCAGACTTACCTGAACTAGCCTTACTAGCCTTACTCCGCCTTACTCCCACGCACTCCGATAGGCCCTCAAAGTGCAAGGGGCCAGGGAGCTTGACACCAAAGCTTCTAATCCGGCTGAACAATTTTCCAGAGATGATAAGCCATCAGGCGCCAACTAACTAAACCTAGGCCAGATAAACCGCGACAGTGCAACCGCAACTACATTAGACACCCCCGGAACTTGCCTAGCCCTAAAATTGATATTAAATTTCAAACACTAAAGCACCAAATACCTTAGAAGTCTAATGGCCGGAGGAGATCATGACTTCTGCCCATTGATAGCCTGGACCACTCTCAGACTGTCGCACCAAAAAATTATATTACGATCCCTCAAATCTGAGGCCCACAGATCAACAGCAACAACAATCGGGAAGAGCTCCAGTACCAACAGGTTACAAGTGAGGCCTACCTCACTCCACTTCAACCCGCCACAGTGCAACGCACTACGGCCCTTGAACATATGCCCTTTGACTCCGCGGCATCAGTAGACAATTCCAATTCAGCATTAGATGCCGCAGCAGAAGGCCAAATGCCAGCGCCATTAACGGTCTCTATGAATTGAATCCATACATTAATATCATCCCAAAGCTCACTGCAAAAGATGCACAAAATGATGAGGCTGCTTTACCCCTGACATGGCCTTTTCCAAATTCCTGCAGAATATTTTGCCCATAGGTATTACCCTACAAGAATTGCACCTTTTTTTTAAAATGGCCCTCTGACGCTCCCATAAATCCAACAACAAAAACCTAGTTTTATTTACCTTTTCCAAAGGGAGCCTGCAAGAACCCTCTACTGAATCAATTTCAATTCCCAAATATGCTAAACAAGTAGTATGGCCTTCAGTTTTATCTGACGCTACTGGTACTCCAAGGTGCTAAAACAGTGACTTGGCAGCGAACAATACCTGACAGGCGTCACTGCCAGCCGGGCCAACAAATAAGAAATCATCTAAATAATGGTCAATAAACTTATGATGCAACTGTTACACGCTGTATACTTACAGCTCGCGGTCCTCTGCCGCAGCCGAATAAACTTATGATGCAACCCTTTTTCTAAACACCAATGCAGGAAAGTGCTAAACTTTTCAAACAAGGCACAAGAAATAGAGCAACCCATCGGCAAAGCCTTGTCTATGAAAAACCCCTCCGGCAGTTTAAAACCCATATACTTGAATGAGTCTGGATGTAAGGGCAAAAGCCAGAAAGCAGACTCAATATCAAGCTTAGCCATGAGGGCATCTTTGCCGGTATCTTGCACCATCTCCAATGCCCGTTCAAAAAGCTGGTATGACACTGAGCATGCAGCCGGATCAATAGCATCATTTACAGACGAACCCTCGGGATGAGACAAATGCTGAATTAAGCAATATTTACATGGGACCTTTTTTGGGACCACCCCAACTGTAGAAATTGAAAGATTTGCAATAGGTGGTTCCAAAAAGGGGGCCTGACATCCTATCTAACTTAACCTCATTTAAAACTTTTCTGATAACAATATCATGCCTAGCTGATTTTAAATTTCTAACACAACCTGTGAAAACTGGCCCCCTGATGGCTAAAACATTAAAACCGTCAAATAAAGTTTTAGCATCTTCCCTTTTATCATAAATCTCTAGCCATTTAACCATGGCCTCTAATTTAATTAGGGTTGATGCCTTTCTGAGCTGGCCTGGGAGCTGGACCAGGTCTAAACCCGGATCCCTAAAAGATCTACAATCCTTGGCAGCATGGGGTACTCCACATTTCGAGCAGAGGTGTTTATACCTGCAAGCCATACCTCGGGTACAACGCGAGTTGTTGAATGCGAAAAATTTGCTCCGAATCTCTGGATGTTCCTGGAACTGGTTCAGATTCCAGAACCGAAACACCTGCACTTCTTTCCTCCGCTTCCAATGAAGATACTACAACAGGCACAGAATTAACAGGTGGCCTAATCGATGCGACATCCTCTCTGGCCATAGCATCACTAGATGATGCCGGCTGTCCCTGCCTTTGATCCACACCGGTTCAAAGCATAGGCGCCGTTACCTGTCCCTGTACCACAGTAACCTAACCTGAACCCCCAGACTGCCCCATAGGCCCGGAAATCACCGGCACCATGGTGTACTGATATTGAGACTGTGGCAGGGAGGGAGGGAATAAACTCGGACTAAAGTACGGTCAGGGATTTGTTTGGAAAACAGGAGGGGGAAAAGGCCACTGAGAAGCAGAAAAAGAACTTGGTCTGAGGATGCACAAAACCTAAACCAGCTGGCATAGGATAATTGGGAGGAACCATCTGCATAGAAGGCACTGATGGTGCTCTAGCAGGAAAAACCGAGGCCTGCATTACAGGAGCTGTCGTGTCCAGAATTAAATTAATACTTAATATTATCGGTCCCCTCAGCAGCTCCTCCTTGACCTGAGCTACCAACTATATTTCTATTATCAACATAATCCTGCCCAAATTCCATACTTTAAAAAAAAACAAGACCTTAAGGCCCCCAACCCCACTGCTGCCCGCTTGACCCCCAACCCTGGTTCCCAGACCCCCCCATGCCTGATTCCTGTCATAAGCATTCCTCCCCCTAGCAAAAGAGCCCCTCCTACCTGAACACACCTGCCTCTCATAGGGCACAAAATCCCCCACATGACAATCATCTGCAGTGAAATCAAAAACATCCTCCTCCCCCAAAGTAACAGCAGACCTCCTGCCATACCTTTGATCTCCATGACCCAGTGCCTCTGAACCAGCCGGCTCTGTGCTCCTTCTTGCTGCAAGAAGCGGTGACCCATCTGGTGACACCACATCCCTACTGCTGCCTGCCCTCACCGCCGACTCCTGCTGTCCTCTCCGTTTCCTCCGGACCAAGTGAGCGGCCATATTGGAAGGCGCCACTTCCGGCGCACGCCGACTGACGTCAGCGTCACCAGAAGCCTGACCACGATCACGCGAGTGCGAGATCTGGCCAGCAGAGAGAGTGGACATAGCAGCGCGTCCCCGTCCCTCGCAGCGCTTGTCGGATGCACGCACCGCCCCTGAGCCCGCCGACTCTCCTGCGGCCTCCACCAGGAAATGGCGGGGAGCAGAGCGGCATTTGAGCGGACGGGACATGGTAAGTAAAAATTACACATGCACTAACAGACAAGGGAAAGGGAAGAAAAGTTAGAAAGAATGACAGGACAGATAAGGGAATAAAAGGAAGAAAGAATGACAGGAAAGATAAAGACAGACAAGATAAAGATATGAAAAAATTAAACGGTATAAAGACACAGCAACGTATTTAATCAGAAACCAGTATTACAAATAGAGCAAATCAAGCAAATCCACAAAGTCTCCACCCACAACAACAGCTTCTATAACCTCTGTCACCTGACCTAACCTTCTCCCCAAACCCTATTGTTTGCTATGAGTGAAGGCCCAAACTGTTGTTTATTGTCTCTCACATCTATAAGATGCTCGCTCTTATTATGATTTTGCTGTTAAATTGCTGAGATTTATAAGATGCTCTATCGTTGTATTACAATGGCATCTCAATGTTTCACTCGCTATGTATATTGTACAAGAATGTTAATCTTGATGATTTATATGCAATTCATTTAACCACTATGATTTAGCAATTATGGACTATTCACACTTAGGAAAGCTCTAAGAAGGATCGGATAAGCATGTATATGCACCTCCCCCATCACCTCCCCCTTTTTTTTAAGAACCTATTGCTCTTAAGAGTTCCCTAAGACTTCCCTAAGTTCCCGTTTGTATTCTCCTTCTTAAGAGAAGAATATGAACATTCTTACCCTTACCTTGCCCTACCCAGCTCCTTAACATACCTACCCACTCCCACTCTTGTTAAATCCACCCAGAGTCTGCCATGGCATGCCTCTTTCTATTTCCTAAAGTACATACTGTCTTTTTTCAACAGACCAGTACAAACTGTTATATTAGATATTATATTATATTAACACAAAAAACCCCGCAAAAAACGCAATAGCAAAAGCCAAATGAAATAACACTTCAAAACAGTTTCAAGCAATTTTATCAATTGTACACATTAAAGTAGCAACAACTTATTTATGGGGTGTCTTCAATTACTAACCACTGGCACCTCCCTGTCACAACTTTTTAAGGCTCCACTAATAACAAAACTAAGCAATACATTTTTCTTTCATTTATAAAAATAAAGATATGCCCAATACCATAGATGCTAGACACACTCTAGAACTGCCCCTTTGGCACAATTGCCTGAACATATATGCCATAAATTAGCAAAGGGTTGTTCATTTAACACAAAAGAATATGAGAAAAAGAAAGAAAAAAAGTGTTTTTTTAAATAGATGTTTCTACAAATCATGCTTTACCCTCAACCCTCAACCGGGGTGTCTAGAATGTCCACCCCTCTGGTGTCTTATTGGGGACAGTGGATCATTACCACCATCCTGTTGGGAGGTGTGGATCATCAGCACCATCCCACTGGGAGACACCCCCATCATTGAATTCACACCCCTTCTGGGCCCCCGGCAGTCCTCTGATGTCCATTGGGGAATCAGGCCCCTGAGAAGAAGAGGCCAGACTTCCAGATCTGGAAGACCCGGTGCAGCCGCACTGCCGACAGAGGTTGCATCGGGACTCCGGCAGTCTGAACCACACATAGTGGCTGTAATGTGGCCGACAGTGAAGCAGGCCGGATGCCTGCTCTTCTTTCTTGGTCCCGGCGAGTAGATGACCGGGCAGGAGGAATGGGCAGCAGGCATGGGTTGTCGCTGCCATTCTGCTGAAAGCTGGGTGTCCAGAATGACATCCGGCAAGGTGTCTCTGAGGTCTCTGAGGCGGGCAGCAAAAGGGAGAGAGAGAAATGCAGACACTGAAAGAAGGAAAAAAAACTGTGATGAAAGGGTAAACAATATAAAGCAAAGAAATAATCTTGGACTTCTGTTGTGACTCCTCATTATTTGCCATGGTGGAGCCTGTGGCCAAAGAGGATTGGGGAAGAGGAGAATTAAATAAGTCAGATAGAAACAGCTTTGAACTGCAAAACAGCATACACTCTATCTTCTCTCAAGGTTGTACCTGCTTTAATCATCTGCAACTTGGCCTGGGTTCACAATGACTTGGAAAAGAAATTTAAGTTGACCATTGTGAGATGACCAATGGGAAGACATTTTCAGTATTATACATGCCTCCTCTTGTAGTATGACCGTGTTGGAAACACATTACACACATTGGGCCTGATCCAGACCTACGCTGCCCGGTGGTAATACGCCGGCCGGACGTAAGCGTAAGATCAGCTGAAATGCCGATCTGCACATGTGCCGCCCAGATGTTGGCCGGCGTAACTACGGAAAAGCCCGATCTACGCAATTTTACACTCCGCTCATGGCTTCAAACTAACACCAGCTCAGGCTGGCGATAGGGGTAAGTATTCCGGCGATGTCTCCATATACCTCTCTTTTTGTCCCCCTAATAGCTGTTATTAGGGGGAGGAAAAGGGGGGTACATATGGGGACATCGCCAGAATATATATAGCAATATTGGCCGAGTTTAAAAAAAATATAAAAAATGTAAAAAGTAAAAAAAAAAAATCAATAAAAAAAATAGAAAAAAGAAGTAAATATTTTAAACTCGGCATGAATACACTGCACATGCACAGTGTTTCTCATGTCAGGACTTGTAAAAATTTCAAAGTGCCTAAAGAGAAGCTCTGAGCATGTGCAGTGTTTCTCATGTCCTTCGTATGTGCAGTGTTTCTCATGTCCTGAGCATGTGCAGTGTTTCTCATGTCCTGAGCATGTGCAGTGTTTCTCATGTCCTGAGCATGTGCAGAAAAAGAAAGAAAAAAAGGTTTTTTTTAAATAGATGTATCTACAAATCATACTTTACCCTCAACCCTCAACCGGGGTGCCTAGAATGTCCACCCCTCTGGTGTCTTATTGGGGACAGTGGATCATTACCACCATCCTGTTGGGAGGTGTGGATCATCAGCACCATCCCACTGGGAGACACCCCCATCATTGAATTCACACCCCTTCGGGGCCCCCGGCAGTCCCCTGATGTCCATTGGGGAATCAGGCCCCTGAGAAGAGGAGGCCAGACTTCCAGATCTGGAAGACCCGGTGCAGCCGCACTGCCGACAGAGGTTGCATCGGGCTCCGGCAGTCTGAACCACACATAGTGGCTGTAATGTGGCCGACAGTGAAGCTCTTCTTTCTTGGTCCCAGCGAGTAGATGGCCGCGCAGGAGGAATGGGCAGCAGGCATGGGTTGTCGCTGCCACTCTGCTGAAAGCTGGGTGTCCAGAATGACATCCGGCAAGGTGTCTCTGAGGCGGGCAGCAAGAGGGAGAGAGAGAAATGCAGACACTGAAAGAAGGAAAAAAACTGTGATGAAAGGGTAAACAATATAAAGCAAAGAAATAATAGTAGTAACAAGCACTTATCTTTCCAGCAGGAGCAACAGAAATCAAGGAAGAAAGAAGCAGACCCCCCTGACACCTTGGCTTCTGAGACCTTGGACTCCCCTCAGCTCCTCCCACTACAATCAAGAATCAAGAATCAATGATCAACGAACAAGGTGAGTGACACCCCAAAGCCCGCTCACACACACACAGAGTTTAATTTTGCTTAAGTTAAATTTATTATCTCTCTGCTTCTCTTAATGCAAACACCAGCAATTTTACTGATAAACATTTTTTTTTAGGACTTTAACACTACTTCAATACAAATCGGTGCCAAACTTCGGCGAGTTTAACACAAACTCGCTGCGATTATAATTGACACACATCGCCTTAGTTTCAAACTCGATAGTGAAACTCGCCAATCAACGATGTGCAGCGATTTTTATTGGCAACTTAACCTGCCCCCTAATTAATCTAGCCCAAGAGTTATGTATCCTGGTTTCACCCTGACACCCCTTTCACTGTCACTGTCCACTATGTATGGTGTCATCTTGGACTTCTGTTGTGACACCTCATTATTTGCCATGGTGGAGCCTGTGGCCAAAGAGGATTGGGGAAGAGGAGAATTAAGTAAGTCAGATAGAAACAGCTTTGTACTGCAAAACAGCATACACTCTATCTTCTCTTAAGGTTGTACCTGCTTTAATCATCTGCAACTTGGCCTGGGTTCACAATGACTTGGAAAAGAAATCTAAGTTGACCATTGTGAGATGACCAATGGGAAGACATTTTCAGTATTATACATGCCTCCTCTTGTAGTATGACCGTGTTGGAAACACATTACACACATTGGGCCTGATCCAGACCTACGCTGCCCGGTGGTAATACGCCGGCCGGACGTAAGCGTAAGATCAGCTGAAATGCCGATCTGCACATGTGCCGCCCAGATGTTGGCCGGCGTAACTACGGAAAAGCCCGATCTACGCAGTTTTACACTCCGCTCATGGCTTCAAACTAACACCAGCTCAGGCGATGTCTCCATATACCTCTCTTTTCGTCCCCCTAATAGCTGTTATTAGGGGGAGGAAAAGGGGGGTAAATATGGGGACATCGACAGAATATATATAGCAATATTGCCCGAGTTTAAAAAATATATAAAAAAATTTTAAAAGTAAAAAAAAAAATCAATAAAAAAAATAGAAAAAAGAAGTAAATATTTTAAACTCGGCATGAATATACTGCACATGCACAGTGTTTCTCATGTCAGGACTTGAAAATTTCAAAGTGCCAAAAGAGAAGCACTGCGCATGTGCAGTGTTTCTCATGTCGGGAGTCCCGAATGAGAGTTACTGTGCATGTGCAGTACTTCATTCATGCATCGCATAAATGAGAAGCACTGCACCGACACGATGGATCGTCGTGGGACCTCGCAGGAACAGTGAGTATTGGTAAATAATGTGAACAAGGCTGCCAGGCTCGCTGCGATGATAAGCGAGCCTGATGCAGCTTCCTTCACAGGGAATGAGGCACGTAAGTAAATAGGCCCCATATTTTTACTTATTACCATATTCCTACTGACAAGAAGACATGATTAAATCCTCCCATTACAGAAATACTCCTGATTATTAACATCACCTTAACACATGTTCCTTTAAGTCACCACACATCATACCACTATTTTAAACCTTTCTATAACTGCCTAGGTCAAACTCTAACCATGGCACTTAAATAACCTAAGACCCATAAAGACCCCCATCACTTGTATGTAAAACAAAATGTGGATATACTTCCAAATCTTCTTTCATTATTGCTTTAATGGCTACAAATACCAGATATCTAAAAGACATGATTACTTATTTGTAGTCCTATAGTATTCAGAAATATAATTGTTCATTGTTAAAATCTACTAATGAGGATATTTGCCGTAATTACTACTGCAATAAGCATTTTTGTATCAGCTGGGTAAAATAGCTTAGAGCATCTTTAAATGAAGGGCAGAAATAATTGCCATTCTCAGAATTTCCTCAGCTGTTTCTTTTGCTATACGCTTGCCTTATACTCACCCTCTCTCCCCTCTGATTTCATATTGGTTGAGCTCAGCAGCCTATCTGGAAATAATGAGATCTCTTGACAAAGACTATTACAGCAAATAAGAGTGAATGGACTAAATACACAGTGAAATTTAATTATCTCCCAATCATCCAACCCTTGTTATACTACAGTACATCATCATTTTCAAGTATGTTTTCATAAATTTGTGATCATTCTTACAAAACAAGCTTTAAATGAGTGGTCTTTTTCATCATCAATTCATATGAAAGCATATGTTCAAACACCACATGATTTGATTGAGGCAAAAGGTTCAAAATTAATGCCACTTTGCATACTTGAATGACATCAATTGTGTCATTTCACATGGCAAGTTGCATCTATAGTATTATTAAAAAAAATATATGTTTTAGTAAGAATAATAGACCAAAAATTTTAATGAAATATAATTTCAAAATATATCATGCAAAGTATAGTAAAATGAATGACTGCACCCATAAATGTCTTCACCTCAGTTGAATTAAACAAACCCTGTGAATATCAAAAAAAAAATCAGTGATGCACAACAGTGATAAATGAGATAATTTCACAGGTAAGCTGGCCACACACCAGAGTGATTATCGTCACAGCATGATTTTTCCGACAATTGTCTCAATTTTTCCTCTAGAAAAAAGTTCCGATATTGGTGCTACAGACTGTGCAACTATCGTCAAAAAAAAGGGCAAATTTTCTTCATTTTTATTATACAATAAAAAAAATCGTTTACACACACACACTATGCTATAATCTGATATAATGTTCTAATGATTTAAATAAAAGGCAGTGTAGTGTCTGATTGACAGCACTCTTGAAGGTGGCCGTACAGAATAGGAAGGATGTTGAAAGAATCAGAGAAAATATTCAATGATTATCTGAAATGTACACACACAGCACAATATCTGACCCGAGAAACGATAATCAATCGGGAGTCCCAAAGAATCCAATTATCAGCTGCTGGCCTCTCAAAGACAACAAACATTTGTTTTCTGTAAAAAATAGGCTCAACACACTACAGTGATATTTCGCCCAGTTCGCAATAATTGGAGGATCGGGCCGATAATAGTTCTAGGGTGTGACTAGCTTTAGTGTGAGATATTATTGAAACAATCTTTGTAATAAAACTTTTTCTCATTACTCTGGACACACATCCTAAAATCTTTCTAATAGGATTAAATACACAAAAAATTATTTGCAACTGTCTCTATTATACAAAGGCAGCATTTTCCGATATGTTTTTAGAATGGATAAGTATGCTGATTGATTCATTTTCGGAAGCTGCCCCCAGACCTGTTACACCCGCCGGCAATGGTGAGTAACCTCTCCAGGGACTTTTAGGGTTAGGCTCTGGGGAAGGTTGGGTTAGGGCTAGGGTCATTAAAGGGGAGTCTTAGGGTTAGGCTGCAGGGAAGGGAGATTTAGGGTCAAGCTGCGAGGAAGAGAGGGTTAGGGTCATAGAAGGGGAATCTTAGAGTTTGGGTATAGGGAAGGGAGTATTAGGGTTAGGATAGGGAGGGGATTCTTAGTGTTAGGCTGCGGGGAAGGGAGGGTTAAGGTCAGGCTGCAGGGAGGGGTGAGTTAGGGTAATGAAAGGGAAGGGTTAGGATAAGGATTAAGGAAAGGGTTGTGGCTAAATAATTACCAGCTACTGCTATGGATTCATACTGGGGATCTTCGTTTCCCTCACTCTGGCGAGACAGGAGCAATCGATTCCAGACACTTCGAAAATGTATGGTTGAATATTTCCCTTTCAAAAAACGGCCAATTCCACCACTGACCTCCCCCCCTCCCCCCCATATATACCTAGCTTAGAGAACTTTCTGAAAAGAGACATGTCTTACTAGCATTTACCTGCTTTTATTTACACATTGCAACAAATTACTTAAGGCCCCCATACGCTAGAGCGATTATCTGCCCGATCGTGCAATTATCGTGTAATTGAACGAAATATCGATGTAGTGTATGGTAGCGATTTTTGGATCCATCGAATGATAATCGTTCTAAAGGCGCTTTCGTATGATGATTTTGTTGTGTTAAATGTTTGATTATTGTCTACGTATCGAAACTATACGCAGATTAGGCTTCAATGAATTCCCTCAGAAATTTATTTTTGGTCAGTCATGGCTGTGGGGGGTTCAGGGGGGTTAGCATGTTGGTAGTTTTTCCTGCGCAATAGATTATGTATCGCACAGGTGGCAAGCACAACCCAACACAGATTTTCTTTTTTCAAGTTAATGGCCCAGATCCAGAACAACGCTTGTGAGCGAATTTACGCGTGGCGGAGATGTAAAATCGCGTTTTGGTAAGTACTGCGCATGTGCACCAAAGAAAATACGCTCCGTAACGTAGAGGAAATGTGAACGTATGGGCCATCCACATATGTATCACGTAAATCCTTACGTGTGGGCGTGCCAATTTTACAGTATGGGCGTGCTAAGCTACGTAAATACGTGTTGCCCATACGTACGTGAGCGGATGACATCGGTTATGTGGGCAAAAGTTAAGGTAGGGTTTGGAAAGCGGATCTCGGACAAAAT
>WWET01003864.1:78702-90630 GCA_011038615.1 Limnodynastes dumerilii | reverse complement strand
CAGAAACAGTAGAGGACCAATGTAACTGACGTCATCTCTACTATAAAAACACTGCCCCCTAGCGACCTTATCATCATAAGGAGCAGCCCGGATGGCGATTAGAAGTGTTCCTGCGTCGTGGCAACAGGAGACGATGATCCAATGAAGAAGAAAACTGCAGAAGACATTATACTAAGAATTGAAGGCTTCCCAAGATGCTGACATCAAACGGTGAGTGCACAAACATTTTATTTATTTTAATACACACGATACACTGCACAGATTACACTAAGATTAGCCACGATTTGTTAAAGCGCTAATCGCGGTGGTTTTATATTGAAAATCACCGCGATTTAGCCCTTTAAAAATCGCAGAACATCGCTTGAGATTGCAAAAATCGCAAGCAAATCGCGTTTTAATGAATTCGGAATCTTTTTTAATCGCAGCAATATCGCCGCGATGGGCTGCAATGTGAAATCGCAGCCCAAAATGTTTTTAATGAATCTGGCCCTTAATGTTCAAAAGAGCTCATGCTAAACATTTTTGTTTTAGACAATGTAATGAGCAAGAATAAAAAACTGAACATATTACTAAAAATCTGAGTACACACTTCCAACTATGCTAAGGACAGAAAAATTTAAATAATAACACTCCCAATCGGAAGTCCCAATCAGCTGCACAGTGCCTCTGTACACACTACACTAGATTTACAGGAGGAAGTGTCCCATTACCCCCTGCAGCAACGAAAGGCCCATCCACAATATATATATACATACATATTCAAAATGGAGGCAGCTACAGAATCAGTTTATAAAGTAATATATATGACCGGTGCACAAGGCAAGGGGAATTTGTACAAAAAACAAGACATGGCCTGGCACTCTAGCCATTACTCAGTTACTAATCATGAACTTCTATCTTTAAAATAAAAATCAGAGAATTAGTTACAAATATCTGCAGATACGTGATAAGCTGTTCGCCACTTACAAGGCTTCTCTGCTGAACAGTCCTAACTCTAATCTTAACTCTAAATAGAGCCCCAACTTTGGGTCACATATCTAATATCTTTCTAAACCAAGAGCATACATAAAAGACCTAAAAGACCACATATACGCAATCTACGTATCGAAACGATATGCAGATTACGTACAATAGCTACTACGCATGTGGCAGTAGCTATTGTTCATTGAATTACGTCCGTCTATGGAAGACGGACGTAGTTCTGGATCTACCCCTTTATCTGTAATGGATCCCATCTTAAAAACAGAATGAAAGTTGCTCAATTTATAGGTAAATGTTAAACAGGTGCATGAAAGGCAGGGGTTAATCTGCTTGCCACAGAAACAAAGGGAAATCCCATTTTGTAAGCTTTTAATCTGGGGGTGGGGGGTGGTCTAGGCAAAAAAAAAGAAAATCCACTTTTTAGACTGATGATACTTATGTCTCCAGGACATCCCGGCGCAACTGACAGTTCTATGGGTTATATTTATACCCTTGGCCGGCGTGAGAAACGTTCCCACTTTCAGAATTTTTTTTTTCAGTCCACTTTCAGTTCCTAAACCTCCCCATATTATTTGAACATATACGCTAATAATCAATATATTAAAGAAGGAAAACTAATCAGTAATGTCAAGTTTTGCTATTTTTACATGTTTTGTGCTTGGTGATTCATACTGATTTTGTTTTATTAGTTTGTACATTTAACAGGGGGCTATGACTGATGCAGAAAGTTAAGATCTGCAGCAATCTTAAAAGCATATTTAATTTCACATTGCAATGAGCCACATCCATTTTATGACTGTTAAACATTTGACAGATCCTAATAAGAGGTTGTTACATTGCTACTTTCTTATTTAAATTAAAGTCTTTCTTGACTTGCTTTTCTAGCATTTCAAGTGCTCATAATAAACTATGCCTTTCTATTTAGCAATGAGGGGATGGAAAGTTCTAGGGTTCATGCTTTCACAACCCTCCCTATGGTATGCTGGTAAACAACAGCAGAAAGGTTATTCGTGGAGATCAACTAAATGTTATTTATTCTTGCAGGGAATGATAATAGAGATTCAGTTATGAGGATCAACCATTGCTACTGTGTTCAATTTAAATAAACAGTCTCTTCTTACTTAATATAAGAGTTTTCCTAAAACAAAATAATGTGGTGTATCTGACTTGTAAATGAATGTAAAAACTATAACCCATTTTTGGATTTGTAAAACTGAAATCTCAATTTTTGGATTCTGTTTTTGCTTTTCTTGAAATTTTGTAAATCATTTATCACATTAAAGACATTTTTGTTATTGTGCAACATTTGAACATTAATATAAATTGAATCAGTTTAGCTAAAATACCAAGGATTCAGGTCAATACTGTGCCTGCCTACTCCCACTGCAGGGGCAAATACAAGCTTTGGAGAACCCATTCATATTCCTATCACAATACAGTTGCTCATTGATTATTTGTGCCTAAGCTCTCCCCGTGTCTGCGTGGGTTTTCGAATGGTCCTCCAGTTGCCTCTCACACTCCAAAACAAAAACATGCTAGTAGGTTAATTGGCTGCTGACAAAACTTAAAACAATTCTGCAGGTAAATTATGTGAATGACAAATATTCTCTGTACAGTGCTTCAGAAACTAGTGGTCAATAAGTAGTAATAATAATAATAATAATAATGTATCTTGTGCTTCATTAGTCTGTGCATTCCTCTTATATGACCAAACATTGGTACAAAGTTTTGACTGATTGGGAGAATGACCACAATCAGTGCTCACCAAGATGACTGGTTCCACTAGTGGACAGTCACCATCATCAGGCAACTTAAACTCATATTGAGTTTGTCTGTGTCCCCCTACCAAAAGAACTAGTCCTTTCTAAATTTAATTAGCATGCCTTTTCAAAGCTGAAATAGACAAAATAGGCAGAGTTCTGATTTGACCACCTGATTTTCCAAGATTTACAACAATCATCAACCATTAAGAGTTGGGGCCAGATTTACTAAGTTGTGGGTTTGGAAAAGTGGAAATGTTGCCATAACAACCAATCAGATTTTAGCTGACATTCTCTAGTTTGTAAAAAGAAAGTGAGAGCTAGAATCTGATTGGTTGCTATAGGCAACATCTCCACTCCACTGGCCCATTTTTTCATAGTTAACAAACCAGGACAGCTGGTATTAATTACTAGGGTCTGGACTCAGATCTGTCAGTCTGCATGGAACAAGGGTGGTTAACTTCCCTGTCATTCTCCTTCTCATGCAAACATTAGCAGTGTTACACTGCCATAAGGCAACCTTAAGTCTGGCTGATCTGCATGGAAATGGAAAACTCTGTTCTAACTGTAAAATACTCCAACCTGCCCACCTTACGGATTTTAAGCGGGCAAAAGGGATGTAGTGTCGCTATGGCCTATAGAGGTAGTGGTGAGTTGGGAATGGAGCAGGGGCAAGGGATGGCGTAGGCCTCAGGGGGTACGGGAAAGCCTCTATTTTTCCCACAATCCTCTTGTGGGAGGACAGAAACTGGAATAGTAAGGATATAGCCCGTACTACTAGGTGTGTTGTAAGATGGGGTTGGATGTGTGCACAAATTAAAAACAAAAACAAAACACACCAACACAAACCACAACACAACAAAACTAAAATCTGATATTTGCTTCAAAGATATTTATATAATCGGGCTGTAATTGCAGCTGGATTTCCACTCCAAACTGATACTTAAATCGAATGTAAAGGTATCCACAATAATAAAAAATAATCAATACACAGTTGACACAGAGCAAATAAGTCTGAAGTTATGCAGGAGGGCACAGTGTAATGAAGGGGCAGTTATGCAAAAGGGCACAGTGTGATGAAGGGGCAAGTATGCAGTAGGGCACAGTGTGATGAATTATCATTTATATGCTGTAATATTTGTATTTTTCAAGTATTATAATGTTCAAAAGTTTTGGCTACATATTTTTTTCCCGTGAATGGGTTGGTGTGGGCCCTTGTACATTGCTTTGCCCAGGGCCTACAATGCTGTTAAAATGGCCATGCTTATTGTCTTGAAGTTTAATATAGTTCTTGCATTTCAATGGTAATAACTACACTTTAAAGCAAATCATGGAACAAGTCTTTAACATATACTAATTACTTTAGTAATCTGGCTTTGCTTTAAAATGTTCAATTTAAATCAACTTATTAAAGAACAATTAGTGGATTAGTGTTCTGTTTACTATGAACTTATGCCTAGCAACACTGGTTCTGATTGACAAATAGGCAGGTAAGGGGACTTAGGCAAGTTTCTTGCGTAAGCTCCCGACACGTAACATTGACGTCTGCGCATGCTAGATGTTACATGTCATAAGAACTTAGAAGGGGGCGACACTTAATACCCGCATGCCTAGACCTTACCATACAGGCAGGGTTAGGCATGCTAATTAAGTGATGGGAGTAGAGCAGCTGTTTCACACAGGTCTGTGTCCGTGCAATGAAGTTATGTAGGGTTCTGGACTTGTAAAAGTTCAGTACTCCTTCCGAAAGAGGGGAGTGTCAGGGGTATGCACTCCACTCTCTGGGCACTCTTGCGTTAAGCAGTAACTAGACGATAACTAACCATGTAATTTTATCTTTAACATAAAACACAGAGAGATTTGTTACATACATTTGCAAATATATGATAAGCCACCAGCCACTTACAAAGCTTCTCTGGACCGTATTCAGACTCCCGCACGCTTTCCGTGCACGCGGGGGTCTGAAATTACGCGAGACAGGGTGGATTGCTCACCCCCTGTCACTCTCCTCTCGCGTGTGGGCTTTATGGCAGCCTTAACTGCGGCGTGCGGATCAGCGGTCCGTACGACTGCTGATCTGCTACAGTGTGGGAGCCCCCTCCTACACTGTACACCTTACATGCTTCCCCCCGCCCGCTTTAGCTAAAGCGGGCGGAAAGAAAGCACAGCCCATTTCCTCGGAAATGGGTCCGATTGTTGCTACGCTAGGATTACTATAGTAATCCTAGCATAACATCTGGAGTTAAGTCAGGTGGTGGAGTGGTGCAGGAACAGCTGGATACTTACACATACACAGTGCAACCCAGAAATATACATACCCACACATGCACAGTACACTCCATACATACACATACACAGTGCAACCCAGAAATATACATACACACACACACATGCACAGTACACTCCATACATACACATATACACAAACACAGTGCAACCCAGATACATATACACACACACACACAAAAACACTGCACAGGTACACGCACGCACACTTGTACCTATTAGATCCTGCAGTTAGCAGCCCCGCAGAGACAGGAAAGGAGGGATTGTCTTACAGTTACCAGGAGGCTGCCTCTACCCCACTCAGAAACAGGCAGTCTTGCAATTGGCTGCCTGTTGCTCTGTAGCAAGGCTGGTACCACCACCTGGCAACCGTAAGACGATCTCTCCTCTCCTGTCTCCTGACTGCAGCATTCAGGTGCCGATGGTTCTTTAGCTGCAGCGTCTCCCTCATTAGCCCAATTCAGATCATGTACTCTACAGGCCTCTCAGGGTAAATGTGTTACTGAGTGAGGCCTCTGCAGTACAGGACCTGCACAAAGCCAATGAATGGGATGCAGCAGCTGCTGATCTGCTAAGATAAAATAATGACATGTGCATGTGCTGTGCTGTGCTGATGAGGTGGCCTTCGTGCCCCCGGTAAGGCCTATTGCCAATCCGCCCTTGTTGAAGACATCCGCTGGCTGGACACTGTAATGTTGTTTAGTGTAACATGGCTGCGGGCTTAAACTGATCTTTACTGACGCAGTTAATAAAAATCAGCTTATGTCTGGCACTGTTATACTAAACAACATTACAGCGTTCCAGCCAGAGCCGTTGCGACTGCCTGCCGCGTACTACCTGACAGAGGTACGCGTACTACCAGTGGTACGCATACCATGGGTTGAGAACTCCTGGTATAGGGGAAATCTACACAGATGCAAAAAAAGTTACCCCAGCAGTCCAATTTAAATACCTATACCGATCATGTAATCTCGTACGCAGGGTGAGTCCACCAGCTTCCCCCTAAGGACCACTGAAGACGGATGCTGTCTGATGCAAAATTCCTTCTGTACATGCGCGGTACAGACGTACAAAATTTGCCCGACATTACTAATTCTAGAGCTAGTTCCTTTTTTTAATTTAAACACGGCTATAATTTCAGGTTTACTGATTTAAATAGTTTTTTCTTCCACGTAAGCTATTATATACAACAATCAGTGAATTAAATCCTAACAGTATTACTTTCAACAATATCCTGAAATATTAATTACCAAATCAGAACACCTTTCATACTCTGCCCAAGAGGCCAACATAAAGGATTAAGGGCAGGCTACTATAAATCACTGTTATTAACAAGGGATCGGAACACACTGACAATGTAACTTTTTAGCATATTAATAATTTTATTGGATTTCATTATAGTAATACAGTATTCAGGATTTAATTTATGTTTCATGTCATCACATTGTTTTAGTTTTTTTTTACTAGCTATAGTATAACAAAATATGATTTTGCATTGTAGATATTAAATTATTAAATTAAAATATACAAACTTATAAAACTATATATATTTATCATCCTTAATACATTAGGAAAAAGACATTAATAGGTACCAAATCAGCTTTCGTTTCATTCCATACTGCTGTTTATAGAACAAAATACATCAAATTAACTTAGTATCATTGTGAAAGGTTACTTAGAGAGGATAACTATTTTTAGCTGTAAAAATATCCAGACAGTGCTCCTAGAACTATTTATGTAATGTGATAAAAAAAGAAGAAGATAGATACAGAGATAATTTCAATTCTCTGCATCCTAGTGTGAAACCTCCACAACATATACCCTATACAGTTGTAGTCATCTTCATTGTGAATGAGGAGTGCCTTGGATTAAAGGTGCAGTTTCTATGGAGTGACCATCGTTTGTCCTGCCTCGTCGACAGATTCACTACCAGGATGCATCTGGATTCACCTGCACATAACTAAAATTACAACAATACATTTCTTCATGGATCATTATTCAGTACTTGGTGATTACAACTTCTTGTTTTGTGGCTTTAGAAAATGTCTAGAACACGGCATTCACTGCTAGTTAGAGAATCAATTGCATTGATTTTCATAGAAAGCTTGATCCTTATTGTAACGCTTAAGCATTTAAACTTTAAACACTTATAGATCAGAACACTCAATAATTAATGCTCCAGACTATAACAGACTACACTGGCCCGAAACCAGCTAAACACCAATGTGACAGTATCAGTAACTGGCATAAAGCTTTCTTTAATAATGCAAGACATAACTGTAATTCTCACTACTATTGAGTAGCAGCAATGTGGATGAACAAGGTAAAGGGCCAGACACAATTCTCTATATTACATCCTCAGATCATTGACTGTGACAGTCAGACAATAACAGAAAGTTACTTTAATAATGGGATTATCACAGGTGAGAATGTTGGGAAAAGTTTGACCAATCATTTAATACAACTAATTAAATTAATAAATTTAATTAGTGATTACCAATCAAACTAATAATCCACTATTTAAAAGGATTTTTAAAAACATAACAAAAGGTCAGTTAGCATTGGCAATATAAAGAATATACATGGGTACATAAATAAAAACAAATAAATCACTAAAGTACAGTATTTTCCCATTACAAAAAATAAAAAATAAAAATAAAAATATCTATCTATCTATCTATCTATCTATCTATCTATCTATCTGTGTGTGAATTTACTCTGCCACTTATTTGCCCTGATGAAAATCTGTTGGATATGGATTGAAACGTTGGTGTACATTGTGGCTACGGCACTACAGTTGGTGGTGCTGTGGAAATAAACTTTACTTTACTTTTAATAGTATATTTTAAAGCCATTCACATGAACAATTAAACCAAGAATCCCAATACTAGATGTTATATCAATCTACAAATAAACTCCAACTTGAATATAAACCAATTCTATATGGCAATTTGATCTTAAATTTGTATTCAATTTAAATGATATAGCAGAAAATGTAATTTTAAGTGTCTTCAACTTTTTAAATAAAACTACAAAGATAGGATAACACATAGTTATATAGACCAACCACCTTTATAAAACACTTTTTTATGAATGTAGAATATTGGGCTGGATCCAGAACTGCTCTTAAATCACATGTTAGCCTCTGCAATGGAGGCTAATGTACGGAATTTGAGATCCAGAGTATGCGCGAGTGGAGTGCACACGCCCTGCACACCTCTCACATGTATGGACCTCCAGCCTGCCAAACCCTTCCATAAGACTCCACATGCGGTAGGCAGATATACAGAATGATGGATCAAACATAAGGGCTTTGGAATGGCCTTACTGTACAATTACCATTCCTTAGCCAGGCCACCATGTGTATGAGTGGGCCCACCTGTTGTGCGAAGACAGAATTCCACACAGAATTCTACATCGGACAGACGACATCCGATGCAAAATTCCTTTGCACTGCACATACACAGTACAAACTAATAGGATACTTACGTATGTAGCATGTGTAAGTCTCCTATCATTATTAGTTGTCGATTTAGTCCATTAATTTTAACTTTAATGCATTGGAAACTGTCAAGGTCATTGTTGAAGTGTATTTTTTAGCTTTGTATTTACTCTTTGTGCACCATGATTTATTAGCTGAAGTCCATACGGTTTATCTTTTGTTACAGTTTTCAACGTAATTTAATGGTCTAGTGTTATAGACAAATTGGATGGAGCAAATGATGTTGCACTTCCTGCCAAACCTTGTATTGCCATTGTGTTGTATATATGGATACACTACATCTACTAAAAAAATAAAAACAAACAAAATCCCACACAGCTGCTTTCAAGAATAAGTATTGTAAAAGTACACAAAACCTACAAATTTTACAGATAATAGGATATAAATGTTTAAATAACAAAAAAAAAGTGTCTATTATGCATTACATTGTCAAAAAGCACTGGCATTAAAAACAGTTAGAAGAGAATAAAGATTTTCAATAAACACTGCTGACCTTTCCACTTGATGTGCTGATTGGCTAAAAAATTGAATGTGTACCAGCTCTGACTACATATAAAGATATTCAAAGTTCAGATTTAGAAAATTGCATTCCTTTTATATTGTTCTTAATAGAAAAATGTATTGTTATATATTTTTTAATGGCCCTGACCAACAGCACCATGCAAACCAATGTTACTTTAAAATGGAAAAAATTATATTTTCTTCTTTAAAAGTATTATTTGTTCAATATTCATAAAAGAAAGAGAGAGGAAGGATTATTAAGAATTTGATGCAAAGGTAATTATAACCCCTTTTAATTAGAAGCAGGTCTTAAGAGTACTCTCAAATTTGAAAGTAGACTGATCAATGGGACCAGATGGGATACATTCTATGTGACAGTAGGAACTTAAAAGGATTCTGGCAAAACCTCTAACCAAATTATTCATACAGTGATATGCAATAGGAGTAATACCAGAAGACTAGAAAATAGCAAGTGTAGTCTTTATAAAAGTGGATGTAGGGAAGAAGCGGCCAACTACAAACCAAAGAGAAACAGGAAAAACTGCGCTGGGTAAATGGGTGGGTTGAAAGAACTGACAGCAAGTGGTTCAAACTAAAAAACACATTTATTATAAGCAAACAAACATTAAAATACAATACACAAAAAATGCAATATAAAATATATGCACTAATATAGGGTCAGATATAGCTGTGTGGATATTGGATTAATGGGACATGATAGATGATGGTAACTTTGTATCGTGGCCTCACAGCCCGCAGGGAAGCCACTCAGAATGTCAAAGAGTGGCCCGAATGGTGGGTAGATTGCTACCACTGTGAGGTTACAAGAGAGCAGTCTTAGATATGAACTGGAATAATGAAACTTTCAAAATCGCAATAGCCAGCAACAGAGGACCTCTGATAAATACTTCACACGCTACAATGTAGCAATTCCTGGTGATTGTAGATGATCAATTAATATTTAATTTAATTAATTAATTTACTTATTTATTTAGTGATTAATTTATCATATACTGACCCATAGTCCTAGTTTCTTGGTTAGCGCTCGTCATTTTTGTGGTTATACAAACCAAAGAGCCCTAAATATGAAGTAGGGAAATTAATGGAAATATTATTAAAGGAACAAATTGTACAGTATCTTAAATCCTGCAAATTACAGGATACCAAGTGGGATTTGCTGTGGGGAGATTGTGTCAAACAAATCGTATAGACTTTTTTGAGTGGGTCACTAAAGTAGTAAGGTGAGCTGTAGACATAACTTATCAGTATCAGTAAGGCTTTAAATACTGTGCCATAGGAGGTTGAAGTAAATAGTATGCCTTCTGGGGATGGAAAGGTTACCGGTGGAATTACCCAGGGATCTGTACAGTGGTTCCCATTCCAGTGTGCATGTGTAAAGTTGTCCACCTCCATTGGGATTAAACGCATGGCTTTAATTTTAAGGAAGAGATCTTTTTCACAACAACAAAATCTGCTCTGCACACAGTGACAGTAATCAATAACACAAACTGTGTTGCATAGCAACATATATAACACAGGCCAGTCCACATCAATCAGCACCAGTGAGCTCTAACACAGAGTGACTTCTGTGCAATTTGTTACTACCACTTGATCTTACTGTTGATGAGATTAATGAATACACGGCAGTAGCACTATCAAGCACACTTCTAATTCTACTGTTTTGTCTTAACAATGGCAATAGAACTATATGGTGTACTATCATGTCATTAAAACACTATGCAGGTTATTTTACATTTACATTTTTAGTGCCCATTTCCTGCTTCTAATCGCAGTCGTTTCCAAACTTCATACTTAGACTGCACCTGCCATTTCTACAAGTGCATCCACTTTTTCAGAGCTATTGTCATTGTGATAATATAAAATTTCTATGTGTTTGAACTTTAGCAAACAATTAGATTTGTGACATTTGTGTAAGCTACATTACTGCTACTGCACCTGTAGAGGAGAGCTTAGTATCTTTCTTCACTATTTAATATCTTTATTGATGACACTACACATTCTAAAGGTAAGTATGCATGTTTGCTGTTCACACAAAGATATGTAACAGGGTAGATGCACCACTAGAGGTGACAAAAGTATTGATGATCTAGGTAAACTGGAGGAATGGTCAGGAGTGTGACAACTGCATTTTAAAGCCAAAAAATACAAAACTACAACTTAACTTAAAACTTAAAACCTCAAAAACTCAACATAGCATTAATGGCACTATATTAGAAACAACTAGGGAGGAAAGGGATCTAACAGTCTATTTTATGTGACTTAAAAGTAGTCAAGCAATGTAACAAGGTAATGAAAAAGGCAAGTTGGACACTTAATTGCATAGAAAAAAGATTTATATAACAGAAAGAGAGAAATAGTAATGCCAATTTCTAGGTCATTAGTTTGGTTTCAACTGGAATACTGTGTGCTGTTCTGGAGGCCATATATCCAGAAGGGCATAAATACATTAAAGATGGGCAACTAAAATGGTATATGGAATGTGTTAAAAAACATATCAAGAGAGACTGGAGAAACTAAACATGTGTAGCTTAGACTCAAGAAAAAAGAGGGGGAATATGATAGCAGCTTTTAAATATATCAAGAGGTTTAACAAGTTACAGAAAGGTGAACACATGGTTGCCTATTTTTGCAAATGAATATCAGGGAGATTGTAAGAGCACTACCTAAGGGGTGTGTCCTGTAGCGCCAAAGAGGTGTGTCCTGTGAATAGCTCCACCCATAGGTGTATCTAGATGAATACTTTGTATTGGACACTATTGTCTTGTTAATTGAATTGAATTGTGAGTTTTCTCCTGATGGGAATCCTTATGTAATAAAAACAGTTTTGAAGTCTTGCATCTAGTGGTGTGCTAGCTTTGGTGATTAACTAATATGTAT
>WWET01003864.1:40780-51007 GCA_011038615.1 Limnodynastes dumerilii | reverse complement strand
AAAAAAGAACACGAAATCCTCTTGCAAGATAAGTGCAGGTAAGTCTGTTTTCTTTTACAGTTTATTTGTCATTTTTCCCCCATTAATTTTATTTATTATATTCCTGCCAGGGAGAGTGGCATCTGCAGCATCCTCCCTTATAGTTTAATAATTGACTAAACTTAAAAAAAACCTATTAATTGTGTAATTCCCACAAACAATATAATAAAAATAATCACCAATATTGTAATAGCCTATTAAAATATTGGTACCTATTTTTATTATATTATATTATTCTCAAATAGTTATTACAGAAATAATAGACCTATACAGAGAAAACAAGAATAAAATGTCCTGTAAGTCATAGCGGGGGGAGGAGGGGTGCCTCACTAGTTCCGCCTCTGGTCCCCATATACCCTGTTTTCCTCCCTCTAATAGCTGTTATTAGGGGGAGGAAACATAGAAACATAGAAAGTGACAGCAGATAAGAGCCACATGGCCTATCCAGTCTGCCTATTTGTTTATTTAAAACTATACTGACCCTAGACCCTATTTGCTCTCAATTTAGTTTAAGATTTAGGATATCCTTATATTTATTTATTTATTTATCTATTTATTTTAGTTCTATTGTGTTAGCCTCAACCACCTCAGATGGGAGGCTATTCCACTTATCTATCAACCTTTTAGTGATGTTATTTTTCCGCATGTTTCCTCTGAATCTACCACCCTACAGTTTTTATTCATGTGCTCGTGTTCTAGTACACCTCTTCCTTTGAAAAATGCTACCCTCCTCTAGCTGGTCACAACATTTGATATATTTGAAAGCTGCTATCATGTCCCCCCTCTCCCTTCTCTGCTCCAAGCTATACATGTTTAGTTCTTCTAGCCTTTCTTGATATGATTTGTGACACAGGCCATGGACCATTTTAGGAAAATTGAGGTAAATGGTATATGGTAAAAAAAAAAAAAAGTTAACTATTTTGTTTTTTGTTTTGTTTTAAAAAGAAAAAAGTTTTTTTTATACCTAAATAAAGCACAATAATAATAATAAAAAAAAGAAAGAATAAAGAGAAGACAGGATTAGACTTACCTGCCTGTGCAACGCTGCATGCGCAGTGTTTTTCATGCCGGGACTTGACATTTTCATTGTCCGCAAAAGGGAATCACTGCGCAAACAGTCATACAAAGTACGAATGAAAGATCCTGCGATGACCTGGCAGATTATCGCCGGACCTCGCAGGAGGAAGAAGTCCTCGTAAATACTGTGAACGAAGCTACCAGGCTCACATTGAAGATAAGCCAACCTGATGATGCTTATTCACAAGGAAACAAAGCTCTCTGTAAATAGAGCCCTAAATCTGTTTAAATGTTTAATCTCATTTCTTTTTAAGTAAGACGTCTAATATACTGTACAGGAAGGAATGTGACTCTAAGGTGATAAATGCAGTAAATGGATTGTATGGCTGCAATTAAGTAATTAAAGCAAGTATTACTTTAAAAAATTAAATAAACAGTGGAATAAAAGACCAGTTAAATGACAGACTAAGTGCTAAGCAATGTGGCCAGAATAATTAAGGGTTTGGGAACTAGTAGGACAGGCAGGACCTGAGTAAACACAAATGAGGACTATCAAGTGATTATACAAAATGGCTTTGAGAAAATGTCAATTTCTTAGACACAGATATAAGTGTATAGGCTCACGTTAGCTATACAGTCTGTTCTTGCTAAAATCATCACAGGTTCAAACTGTCTGTTTATGAATCTGATCATATTTATTATTCACAGAACAGTTTAAAAATTTTTATTCGTTTAATCTATTAATTGTACGACAACCTTGGTATATATTTAGAATGTCACTGCTTCTCCCTACTGACATTAGGTTGGATTCAAAATTCCAATTTTTCACAGCTTCCATGAGTCTTTATTTTATTGCATCCATTCTTACACGCTGTGTGTGCACCGGTGGGAGTTATTATGGCTGTCTTTCAGAAGTAGAAAGAGCCATGAGTTCTTTTTCCATCTGTCTCTTTTTCGAATATGCAGCCATTTAGATTTTTTTTCAGAATGGGTGAGTATGCCAATCGTTATACTCATGCATTCATTTTCTGAAGCCCCATCAGACTTGCCCAAGAGAGGCGAGTAACCTCTCGGTGACCCACACCGTCTGTTAAGTAGCTAGAATGCATTACAAACCGTCCAGACTAAACAAGAATGACACTTTGGACCGGATCCAGAACTACGGCCTTCGGGTACGAGCGGCCGTAAGATGGTGATTGCTAGCTACTGCACATGCTTAGTAACTATGGTCTGGATCCAGACTTAAGTAAATACTTGAAATTAGTTACTCCTGGGCTAAACCATGTTGATTGCAGGGGGGTCATATTTCATCTGCTGCAAACTACTAGAGTTGAGAGGTGATGTTTCCTATCCCAAGTCTAAATAACAGTGTGATAGTAAAGTTGGTCAAATAAAGTAAAGTTGTGTGCAATAAACAATTCAAAGATATATCCCTGCGTGCAAAAAATATAATTAACTTAACTCCCCCTGCAATCAACATGGTTTAGCCCAGGAGTAACTAATTTCAAGCACTTACTTAAGTTTGGATACAGCCCTATGTACGTAATCTACGTATCATTTCGGTACTCTTATTTCGGCAATCTACGTACCGAAACTATACGTAGATTACGTACATAGTTACTACGCATGCGCAGTAGTTAGCAATCACCATCTTACGGCCGCTCGTACCCGACGCCCGTAGTTCTGGATCCAGCCCTTTCAGCAAAGGGGTTGAGCTCACAAGTAGGTGATCCTACTTCCTAGTTATTACTAGATCCAACCCAGTAACTGAACTAGAACATATTGGGCTGGATCCAGACTTAGTTAAGTGATTGAACTTAGTTACTCCTGGGCTAAACCATGTTGATTTCAAGGGAGTCAAGTTAATTGTATTCTTTGCATGCCGGGATATTGTGCATATTGATATTGAGATATTGTATAAGATTCAAAAATAGAGCCTCTCTCCCCCATCCAAAATAGCAACAGGTCATCCTATAGGATACATTTCTAAAAAATAAAAACCATCATGGAGAGAGAAAAAAGGAGAAGTACCTTTGGAACAATCTAAAAAGAACTATGGGCTGGATCTAGACTTAAGTAAGTGCTTGAAATTAGTTACTCCTGGGTTAAAGTTGATTGCAGGGGGAGTCAAGTTAATTGTATTCTATGCATGTAAGGATATATCATTGAATTGCTTACTGCACACAGATACTGGCCAGCTTTACTACCACACTGTTATTTAGACTTGGGATAGGAAACATCCCCTCTCAACTCTAATACTGTTTGCACGAGATGAAATATGACTCCCCTACAATCAATATGGTTTAGCCCAAGAGTAATTAAGTTCAAGCACTTAACTAGGTCTGTATCCAGCCCATTGTCTCCATTTAAGCAAGCACCCTCAGCCCAATATCCACTTGGTTCAAACAGTTGCTGTACTAGCTATATGGGACAACATCCTAACTGATCTAATCCTAATGTTCAATAAGCTAATTGCTCAGCTATTGCAAATGGACCAATTAGGATGTGGTCCAATGTAGATAGACATTGGAATCCCTTACCTTTTGCTGTACATGGCATGACGTGCAATCCTTTTTTGTGCGTGCATGTATGTGAATATATGTTTTTAAATATCCACACCACGGGGTAGATCCAGAACTAAGTACGCTATTGTATTTACGCTAGTCGGTGACGTAAAAACGCAATTTTTTATGTACTGAACATGCGCGCGACAGATGTTACGCCACGTAACTCTGAACATACGTACATACCAGCCTAGTATCAACAGCGTAACTACAAATGAAGGGGCGTGCCAGCCATACGACACCCGTAATTACGCTTCGAAGGCGAGGTGAGGCATGTAAGTCATACAGTATGGGCGTGCTTAGACACCTACGTACGTGAAAGCTTTAGGTACATCAGTAGTTACGCTTTGAAAAGTTAAGGTAGGGTTTGGCAAAACGGACAAAGTACGCTAACGTAAATACGCTAGGCGATGAAACGTAATGGGAACGTAGGTCTGGATCTGGCCCCATGTATGGAAATATGGTTCACAGCACCATAAAGCTAACATTGACTTAATTTTAATCATTTACAACAGTCTAAATTCCCTAATACAAACACAGGCAGACACACAGACTAGAGTTTATTTTTAATCAATAGCCAAAGTAACATTGCATGTTTTATTGGAGCATAGGAGGGAAACAGAACAGTCATAGGAAACCCATGCAGAGCGGTTGTTGTCCCTGCTCTGATGGGCTGCCTTTAGAAATAGAGACAGCCGAAAGTTCCTTTTCCTTTGTCTCTATTTTGAATAGGCAGCCATTTTAGGTTTTTTTTTATGAATGGCTGAGTATGCCGATCGGCATACTTAACCATTCATTTTCGCCGAACCCACCGCAGACCCGCCGCTAACAGCTCCAGAGAGGTGAGTAACCTTTCCAGGGACTTTAATTGTTAGGGGTGGGGCTTAGGGTTAGGCTCTTAGGAAGGGAGGGTTAGGGCTATAGAAGGGGAGGATTAGGGTCAGGCTACGGGGAGGGGAGGGTTAGGGTCAGAATTAGGGGAAGGGTTGGGGTTAGTTTTTAGTCTTACTTATCAGAGCACCAAGTTTGGTCTTCTGGGGATCGATTACTATGCCTCATCGAAGCATAAGCAATCGATATCCCAGCAAGTTCAAAACTAGCTGGGAGTGAATGGCCCTATCGAAATAGGGCCATTCTTAGTGGGGACCCACACCCCATGCAGAGAGTGGGAGAACATACAAACTCCTGGTCTTGTCCAGGAATTGATCTCATTACCTCAGTGCTGTTAGGCATAAGTGATGTATGTGCTAGGGTTGATAATGAATAACTGTAAATCTGGCCATTCATTTCTTTTGTAATGTCATGAAATGAAAATATACTGTAAGTGCACAATGTCTACTAGAAAAAGGTATGGCAGATCAACATGAAAGAAAAACACTCAAAGTGGTCAGCAGATCCACAGGGCTGATATCTTCCTTTCCAGTGTTAGCAACTTATTGCTCATGTCCAATGGTCTGTTGATCAACTGATAGACAATTCATCTTATCGGTGTATGACAGGCTTCACAAGAAATTGTACCTGTAGTAATAATAGCAGTACACTATAAGGGGGGAGTGGAGCAACAAAAAACTGAATGTAAGCATTTTCAAGCATTTTTTTTTTTATGTAATCTCTCAAGTACAGAGGCAAAACTTTGTTCCTGAAGAAATGGGCCGCTTGTCAAAATGTAAGAGAGAGGGGGGCTACTCTATTTTATCATTTTTGGTAATCCGATTTTGGTAGCAGCTTTTAAACTACATTAATACTCAGAAGCTTTCTTTGAGAAGTAAGCCAATAGCTATGTTGTTCCATAACTTTGAGGTGTGGGATTCATTATTGCTACAGAAAAAAGAGATTGATGTTCATCCCTGGTTAACTATAGTGTTCACTTTGGCCTATAAATTAATCTTGCATCGCTGGCTCTCAGTTTCACCACCAACAGTAACTGAGGTAAAGAGAGACTTTGTGGAAATTAAGTATTTTGATAGATCTGCTACTTTTCTGAAAATAGAATCTGGTATTTTTTATTTTATAAAAAAAAAAGGGGGTCCTTCTTTTACCTGGGAGGAAGTCCTTAGATTTTTTTTAGCCAAAATTCAATAAAATTGTTATTTCAAAAAAGGATTCATAAATAAGATTTTTTAGACTTTTTATTAATTTATATTAAGTATTGTATGTAATTAAAAAGGTATTTGTTTATGCATGTTAACCTTCCACACCAACTTTGTAACTTACTAAGTAAGGTCTTTTGAGCAGTTGTGTCTGATCCATATAGCTATTCACTTAAGTAAAGGAGGTAGCATGGTGATTTCTGACATTGCATGTCCTAACTTAGGCCTTTCAGCATTTTCCAAACAGACAGCTTTAACTCACAAGTTTTGCCCATAACATATACAGGGTAGTATCAATAAATAATAAATGTTAATAGATAAAAATGTCTATTACATATATACTCTTTGAGCTCTTTGGGCCTCATTTACTAAGGTCGGTTTTTGCTGCGATTATGAATCGCCACATAGATACCCCCATAGAAGATAATGGCATAGTAGATGCCTCCATATAAGATAATGGCACATTAGATGCCCACGTTAATAGTAAAATTTTACATAAATTAAATACTTACAGTTCTGTAGTGCTAAATGTTGCCAGGCATCGATCATGTCTTCAGCTCCGCCTCTTCTCCTCGCTGGTGCAGATGAGCATCTCTTTCTTCTTCGTGGTCCCTCCGGCTAATGACTAATGCCATTGCTGAGGCCCTTTAATAGACTCGCGAAACTCGCACAAGAGGCTATAAAAGGGCCCCAGCAATGGCATTAGTCATTAGCCGGAGGGACCATGAAGAAAAAGGAGCTGCTTGTCTGCTTCAGCGAGAAGAAGTGGCGGAGCCGAAGACCCAATCGACGCCTGGCAACATTGAGGACTACAGAACAGAAAAGTATTTTCTTTATGGTCACTTATGGTCACTTCCTTATGTAAAATTGTATTATTAACGTGGGCATCTAATATGTCATTATCTTATATGGAGGCATCTACTATGTCATTAACTTCTATTGGGGCATCTATTATGGCATTAAATTCTATCGGGGCATCTACTATGACATTAGATTGTATCGGGGTATCTACAATGGCATTAGATTAGATTGTATTGGGGCTTATAATGTGTAATATTTACAGCGTGGGCATCTAGTGTGGCATTTTTATGAACGGGAGCAACTAATAGTGTCATTTTATTGAATGGGGGAAACTACTTTATTTTAATCCTGTACGGGGCAATGTATTGTTTAGTTCTAAAATGGGCATATAGTGTAACATTATATGTATTGGGGCATGTAACGTTTTAAGCACTGTAACGGGGGACATTATTTCTGCGGCAGCATGCACTTAACCCTTGCCATGCTGCCGCTTATGGTACTATAAGGCACAGCATGCCTTGCTAAATATGGGCATGCTGTGCCTTATAGTACTACATGCCACTGTATGCTAAGGGTTATTTGCATACAGTGGAAGACATTTTATAGTGTTTTACATGTGTTTTGATGCCAATGTGAGTGTCGCTTTTCTGAAAAACGACACTCACAGCAGGCGCTTTTAAATGGCACTTTTTCATAGCAAGTTGCCTTAGATTTTACTAAGCGAGTCTTTTTTTTGCAAAATCGACTTAAGTAAATGGAGCCCTTCTGGAGGAAATTAAAGACCAGAGTTTGCTTTTAAACTACTAAACACATTTTAGAATAAATAGCTAGTCTCTTGCTTGTTGCTATTTTAATCATCAATAGCTCTATTCAGTAATTTCTAAAAATAATTTTTTAACATGCATTGTCACATAATTGTCAAGCCATAAAGATAAGAGCATAACATATATCATGTTAATTAGTTAATTACAGGCACTGAAACTGAAATGTTGAGGCTTTATATTTTAGGGGCTAAAATAAAAACTAATAATAATTATAAATGCCATCCTTTAATGGCATTTATTTATATTTTATGCACTTAGGATCATATGGAATTGTGTATCACATTCCATTAAATGGCTGAGAGATTTAACTTATTGATGTTCCCCATTCTGACAGAATGGGTAACTCGAAACCCGTCAGCTAGGGCCCAATTCACATCACAACGCAATCTGTATGCAAAATGCGTGGTGTATCAATGTGACGCATTTGGAATGCATTTACTCTATAAAGATATCTTCTAAATACTTCCATGTGTGGATAAGGATGCAATTGCACTCAAGTATGTAATTATTAAAAGTTGCGCTGGAAATATTCCACACTTCTGGATCGCATGCAAGTAGGTGCAAATAGCTAAATATCTTAATAAGAGAATTTGCATTTTAGAATCTATCTGAACTTTTGCCAATTATGTGCGCTTCTGGTGCACCTTATGATGGAGAAAGTCTTTCAGTCCAGCAGGTCAGTGTCAGCTGGGGCCAAGTCACAGATCTGGGACAATATCCATGATAATATCAATGGTATAGCCTCCATCCGAAATACAAGACACTTAAAACGTAGATGTTATACTCATATTTATGTTAAATGTAAATCTCTCGACTGTTTGCATTATGTAATTTGTTTGTAATATTTGTCTGTTTGTTTTTTTCTTACTTGACAGAGGACAAGACTTCAAACATTGCCCTTTAAGACAAGCTCCAAGATGCCTGGCAGCATGCCCAAGGAACCAGTAGTAAGCCCTTGGATAAACTTCATCTAAATTTTGCGGGAAAAAAGGGTATTGCCGCCTATAGATTCCCAGGGCCGATTCAGTTAGCTAATTGTGCGAATTTTTAGAGGCGTGCATAAAAATCAGCTACCATAATAGCTTGCGGTGCCCTTTTTCCCGTTTATCGAAGGCCGCAAATCTAACTGAATAAGGCCCCTAGGATGTTCACGGGTTCAGGAACATGGACAGTGACATCCCCAGGCAGCCTGAGAACCTGGAGCTTTCCAGAAGAGTAAAAAGCAAAATTCTAGTTATAGATATGTAAAAATGTTTGATAGAGGCAATCATGTGTTATTGTTTCTCATGTTCCTTTTGTTGGTTTACATGTGTGCTTATTCTTTATGTTACTTGTTTGTTTAAATCAATAGTTGTGGGTATTATGTTGTATACATTCTTTATTTTACAACTGTGCTTTTGAATAAGTAACGTTAAACACTTTCTTATATTTGCTCCTATTCCTTAATATCTTGTAGTTGAGTAACATAATTGCTTGCAAGTTTGTGATATGTTTTATTGTTCCAAGTTACCCTCAGTCGATATACCAGTAGACTATGTAAATATAATCTAAAAATGTATGTTACTTAACTACAATTTATCATTGTTAAATTATTGCCATTCTAATAGTTTTAGGGGGAAGGGGAGGGTTGACCCTGCACACTGAGGAAGAGAATGAAGATGCTGACAATGCCAGGTTTCTCCTCATTCTGACAATCCCCATATATTGGGCTCTACTTAACAGTCAAAGCATGTTTTCAAATATTGGGGAGATGCTCCAAGACCATTTCAGTCATCGGGATGGGCTTAACACCAGCATGTGCTCAATATTACAACATGTGGTTACTATCCAGGACCACATGTTGGTTAAGTTAAAGAGATTGACTGCACCAGTGGAGGGGGTTCCTTCCAACTGTCCAACAACATGAGGCCACAGCTGCACTTTCAGAATCCTACATCACCTGGTACAACCATAACCCAACTGCTAAAATAATCACCACTGTATGTTCTGTCACAACTGGAAGTGACACTACTCTGTTTTATTTGTGAAGCTTCCTGGACCTTCAATCCCTTCAGTCATTTGTATTTGAGTCACTCTCGGGAGCATCCTGGTCATCCTTGTGTAATGGTGCCCCCTTCTTAACAGCCGGCACATACATCAGGGCTCCACCAGTGCATTCTAGGCACCTTGTTGCTGTTACTAGTTTTACTGTGGGAGCCTGACCCCTCCCCAATATGGCCACTACACACTTTGCACACTTCAAATTGCAGGAGTGTCTTAATACAGACCTCCTGAGTAAACATATAGCAAACGGATAGGAACTCAGGAGGTGCCTTGACGCTGGGCAGGTGAGCTTAACCCAGTATAGCTATATTGTGATCTACACCTCCTTTTTATTTATGTGCTGACACATAGTGTTATATGATGTTTGTTTGGAGCGCTGGACCTGTCTTTTGTTCCTTGAAGAAACAAGTGCAGGCTATAGGCCAAAGTATTGTAGAGATGTGCAGGGTAAAGTTTTGACGTAAAGAACCCATGTGTGTAGAGAAGAGTTCAAATAGAGTTTATGAAATATAAAGAAATATGGCAATGCACTTTGTAGCATAGAAAATCATATTGTCTGTGCTGTTTTTTCATAAGCTAAATGATAATGACACTTATGCCGATGTAAGGATCATCTGGCATACATGCACAGAGACATCCATTAGCATGTGTACTGTTCACATATAAGAAGTCATAATATAAGGTTTAATTAATTGCCAAATCATTTTCAGAAAGTCAATATTACATTTTTTACAGTATTTATGCATGTGTGCAGACATATACAAAATTAATTATTACTATGTATACTAGAGTGTTATTGCCTGCCATTATGTTGCTTATATATATTTTTTTTTTAAAAATTATATATAT
>WWET01003863.1:113057-132183 GCA_011038615.1 Limnodynastes dumerilii | reverse complement strand
AGGGACCACCCCCGGCGACATAGGGACCACCCCCGGCAACATAGGGACCACCCTCGGCAACGTAGGGACCACCCCTGGCGACACAAGAACCTCCCCCGGCGACGCAGGAACCTCCCCCGGCAACGCAGGGACCGCCCCCGGCAACACAGGGACCGCCCCTATGCTTTTTACTTTTCTCCCTGAAATGACTTTTCAAAAGTAGGCAACCATGGGATACTGCAGCTAGAGACCAGTGTTTATAACATCAGCTGTTTTAGCGCTACTTTTTAGCTTAATATTTTTCAATATCACGCTTAGTTGTGCTTTTTTATCCAGCACACCAACGATGGGGATATTACTATAATATAAGAGAGAATACCTCATATATTCCATTTCAAATACACTTTTCCACGTGGTTAACCTGTGCGATTGCTCTTGTATGAGGACTCACAATTTGGTAACATATATTTGGAGCTTTGATAGATTGGTTTAATGGTAATATTTTCTATCATTGTGAGGTACTTATTATTAACTAAACACCATATATGTGACTCATTTAAACTATAAAACTAAACTAAAACTAAACATCATATAAAACTAAACACCATATATGTGACTCATTTAACTGTTTGTGATGATAAAACTAAACTAAAACTAAACATCATATAAAACTAAACACCATATATGTGACTCATTTAACTATGTGTGATTATAAAACTAAAACTATAACTAAACATCATATAAAACTAAACACCATATATGTGACTCATTTAACTATTTGTGATTATAAAACAATCCTCCATAGACAGTGTACCATGTGATAATTAAATGAGATCCCTCTTGTATGAGGGCTCATAATTATAGGTTGCTCTCAGTATATTTGTCTCAAATTATTTATTAGTGGGTCTTCACAAAAAGACTTAGGGACTGATTCAGAGTTGCACTTCCACCTTTTTTTAGGTGCAAGTGTACAGCTCGGCTAAATCATTTTTCAAAGTAAGGGGTGTTAATGAATTTTGCATGCCAGGAAAATACATTACTTTTACACATATAACTAAAATACTGCATAGCTTCATGTTTACTCTATAAAATAGAGTTGAGCTAAGAAATTTCACCTCCTAATTTTAATTCTGATTTTTTTCAATTTAAATCTACTTCCCCTTGTATTTCAACATGGTATTGCTCAGGTCTACACTTGACTACCTAAAAAAAGGTGGAAGTGCAACTCTGAATCAGCCCCTCAGTATTCATACTTTATATGTTAATAAATAGGATATTCTAACTCCTATCATTCCACTAGTTATATCTAATTGAGACATTAGCACCCATTGTTGTATTTAATAAAATCTTTTTCATTTGATAATATACTTAAGTGATATTGAACTAATACAGCGTGGGTTCTAATTACATTATATTTAGACCCTTACTATCAATAGAATCTGCATCTACCTCAGTGTTCCCCTTTTTTGTTTTTAATCACTTATAATGTCTTGTGTATCACTTTATCTTTTGTTTATTATTAAATATTTAGCTGGCATCAGTTACCAATGTGTTGTTTGAGATAATTGAATCCTCCTATACTCAACATTATTAATGTAATATATCAAACAGTGTATTATAGTCATAGAATTGTTTTAATTGATATTTAAATAAAGATTGTGTGAATTTTATTCAAACCTTTAACTGTTTGTTATAAGGGGGTGTGAGTGCACATTTTATTCCCTTCCTTTTTCTTTTTCTCTTGCTTAAAGTATAGTGTGCCCTGTGCAAAGAATAAAGTATAGTGTTCCACATTTAATGAATAAGGTATAGTGGGCCCTATTCAAAGAATAATGTATAGTGTGCCCCGTTCAAATAATAAAATATAGTGTGACCCATTCATAGAATAAAGTATAGTGTGCCCCATTCATGGAATAAAGTATAGTGTGCCCTGTTCATAAAATAAAGCATAGTGTGCCCCATTCAAAGAATAAAGTATAGGGTGCCCCATTAATAAAATAAAGTATAGTGTGCCCTGTTCATAGAATAAAGTTTAGTGTGCCCTGTTAATAAATTAAAGTATAGTGTGCCGTGATCATAAAATAATTGTTCAAAGTGTGTCCTGTTTATAGAATAAAGTATAGTGTGCCCATTCAAAGAATAAAGTATAGTGTGTCCCAAAAATAGAATAAAGTATAGTGTTCCCTATTCAAAAATAAAGTATAATGTTCTCCATCCATAGAATAAAGTATAGTGCGCTGTGATCATAAAATAATTGTTCAAAGAAAAAAGTATAGTGTGCCCCATTCATAGAATAAAGTATAGTGTGCCCTGTTCTTATAATAAAGTATAGTGTGCCCAGTTCAAAGAATAAAGTATAGTGTGCCCCATTCATAGAATAAAGTATAGTGTGCCCTGTTTATAGAATAAAGTATAGTATGCCTATTGAAAGAATAAAGTATAGTGTTCCCTATTCAAAAATAAAGTATAATGTGCTCCATCCATAGAATAAAGTAGTGTTCCCTGTTCACAGAATAAAAAAAAAGTATAGTGTACCCTATTCATAGAATAAAGTATAGCGTTCCCCGTTCATAGAAAAAAGTATAGTGGTCCTCCCCACGTATACTCACGTACCCCCTCTTCCCTTCACCCCTTCTAGGTGGCGGCCCCAACACACCCCTCTCATCCCCGCCCCCCCCTACTTGGGGAGCCTCCAATTAAACCCATAAATCTACCCTCCTCAAACCTACCACCCCAATCGAGACTCCCCGCCCTACCAATTTCTGCCTACAGTTCTGTTTTATATGTTTATTGATGTCTGTCATACTGTAACGCAATGTCTGTAAGACTATATGCTGTTTGGACATCATACTTTCTAAATAAAGAAAAAGTTATAGAAAAAAGTATAGTATTCCCTGTTCATAGAATAAAGTAGAGTGTGCCCCTTTAATAGAATAAAGTATATTTTGTCCTGATAGTCAAAAGGTCTTGCTCTGCAGTCTTCAGTCTTGATTGCAGAGATCGCTCCGGTCCAGCTTCTTCGTGAGGCTGTATCACTGAAGACGGTTCTGTTTCTTAGCTGTCTCTCCGGCTAATGACACTCAGGGAATATTGGTCCCCTATTTAAACCCTGAAGACAGTCCTGCTTCTTAGCTGCCTAACAGACAAACATAACCAATTAAAAATATATTTGAAGGCTGTAGACTTTACCTGACCCGTCTGTGCCATTCTGTTGAGTTTGCTTATATTTTTCTTCTAGATTAATTGTTTTCCCACACTATTCCTTTTCCTTTGGATTCTTCTTATTTGATGTTTGTCAAACTGCTTACCCATTCATTTTCGGAAAAGCCGCCACTGACCCGCCACACTGACCAGGGAGGTAAGCAACACTCTCTGGGGAGTTTTAGGCTTAGGCTGTCGGAAGGGAGGATTAGGGTAATAAAAGGGGAGGGTTAGGGTCAGGCAGTGGGTACTGAGGGCAGTTCATAACAGGCCGGGAGAGAACGGCCCTTAAGCAATGTTATGTTAACTTAAAAAAAAAGTTATTTTCTAGTCACATTCCTTGAATGCCACTCATTTTATTGGAGTACTATAGAAGCATTTGACAGCAGTGAAGGTCACAAGGTATAGTGCAATTTGTGTAAAGAGAGTTCCCTTCACCAAGCAACATATATATTTTTGGTAATCCTCTATGGCAGACCTTACAATGTGTTAAGTCCATCTTAGCTTTAGGAAAAAACAGGAAACAACTTCAAAGCATGATCCCTTATATAGATATGCATCTTCTCTTCTATGTCTTGTTTGATGTCTAGTCACAGGTAGACCAGAGAGGTTTGTTATTTTGTTATTTGAGGCTTACTTTTCTTCTCCCTGGCAACACACCGCTCTAGTCGTGTAAACCGTAGTGAAGTGGGGTTTGGATGGCCCAGAGATGGGGCAGATCCAGAACAACGTTTCCGTGCATATTTACGCCTGGCGGAGACGTAATAACGCGATTTGGTATGTACTGAGCATGCGCACGACAGATGATACGCTATGAAACGTAACGTAACTCTGAGTGTATGGTCCTTTCACGTATCAGTTGCGTAAATTCGTTCGAGGGGGCGTGCCAATTTTACGTTAGACATAAGTACGATTAAATTACGCAATGTAGGTGGGGGTTTGCATTTAAATCATACAGTATGGGCGTGCTTAGCGGCGTAACTACACGCTGGCTATACATATGTGTGCGGACGAGTGTTGTTACGCTGCCAAAAATTAAGGTAGGGTTTAGAAAGTGTAAAGCGGCCAAAGTACGTACATGCAGGGGGAGTGTCTAGGGGAGTGTATAGAAGGTACGCTCGCATAAATACGCTACGCTAGTAAACGGATTGCAAGCGGAGTTCTGGATCTTCCCCGATGTTCCCAATGTGTTGAATATTGAAGGATGGGAAACCTAAAGAGTCCAAAGACTGTTCCTCCTGCATTAGAGAAGGAAGATTGGAAGGTCTGGAGAGCTAAGATCACAGGGTAGTTTCTCAGGTACTGCATTCAAGGACAACATTACCAGCTCAGTTGTTTGTTATTTGTATTGGCAGCATCTCTAAGAACATTAACAATGTTCTAGTCAGTCTAGTGTTCTTTTACAATGGTTAGATGTTTAATCTGTTGCAGTGGCCTAACTAATGTGATTTTTATAAGGCACGTGCCCTGGGTGCCAATGGATGCCCAGCTGATGGGACGCCATCAGTGCAACAGGGCATACCTGCCATACTCACTCCATCATACCACTGCCAGTGAATAGATGAGAAGAGCAGCCTGTCCCTCTTCTCATCTGGGAAAATGACAGGCACCCAAGCAACTGTCATTTTAACCACTAGTAAGAGTGGGCGGCCCTTCCTCTCTTCTTTGTAAATATCAGTCACTAGAGTCAATCTAGTGACTGAAATTTACATAGATGAGTGAAGGAGTGGGTGGCCTCTTCTCATGTTATCTAAATGTTAAAGTTGAATACATAAAATAAATAAAGACATCAATAATAAAATACAATGAATGAATCTGTGTGCATATATCTACAGTGGACTCTGAATTACAGAAACATGCATGCAACCGCATGCATCTGTGTACTTTCATGAGCATAGGTTTAAGATTCTGCACAATAATAAATAGAAATTGAAAGTACACAAAATAACCTGCGAGCCTATAAGGCTGCTAAGTTAAGGTTCAAAGGATCAACACCTCTTATGATCCTAATGAGCAAACCCAATAAAGGGACACAACAAAATACAATTAAACAATATTGAAACCAAAAAAGAGTCCTCAATGTCTCAATTTTCAAATGATCTAACACGATATCTTATCCAATCTTTATCCTATGTTCACTCTTAGATCTTTATTTCTTAGTCTCTTCCCCAGAAATCATCTTTTTGCCACTTCTTATCCTCACGTTCTGATCCTTCCTTTTATTTTCCTCCGATCAACGACCCTCAGAAATGAGAAAAGAGAGAACGGGGGACCTTCCTTAGTGTAACTCCAACAACAATGGGTAAGTAAGATACATAGAATTTCCCACTTACACTATTTGGGCTGTATTCAGAGATCCGTTTCTAACAAAAGTTCAGTGCGTATTTTTAGGATCGGATCGATTTTGCATCAACTGCGCATGCGTATTAATATTGATACGCCGTCTACGTTTAAGTTAAGGTTGGAAATGGCTAAGGGACGGACTTGTGAATCGGGCGGAGACTAATGCGACCCTAAGTCCGGCGGAAATATACAGACCTAAGGATTTGCATAGAAATGGGCAGGGGGGCATTGAGATGAGGGAAAGTGGGCGTGCTTACAGAGGTAGGGCAGGTAATATGCGCAACTAATACGCATAAGGCCGGAAGTGAGTGCGGCCAGATAGGGCAAGTCAATGCAGGTGTAAGTTTAGGTCCGGCCAGAGGTTGCGAGGGGAGTGTTTATTCTGGTGGGTGTAACCTGCTTTGACCTGCCACTTAGTTGCGTATATTTGCGGCCCGATCACCGACGGAAGTCTGAATACGGCCCTTTATTTCTTGTTAGCCTGCATTAAACAAATCTTTTTTCTCTCCCGTCTTCCTTTCTCAGATAAGTCGTTCACAGGAATACAAAAGACAGAAAAACCTCTTCCTTGTGCAGTAAACGACTTGTGTGGAAAGTGTCAAAAGGTGAATTTCCTACTCACCCTTATTTCCTCTTGTTTCTTAGTGTTGATAATAATTCTTTTCCTTTTCTTTTCTGGTTCCTCACACTCAACCGAAATAATTCTTCCTTGATTCCTCGTTCTCAACAGAAAGAAATTCTTCCTTGTGCTGTAAACGACTTATGTGGTGAGTATTAAAGGTGAATTTCCTACTCACCCTTGCTTCCTCTTGTTTCTTAGCGTTGACAGTGATTCTTTCCTTTTTCCTTTCAGGTTCCTCGTCTTCACAGTCTCGACAACATCATCCACAGTGGTATACGGAGGAAAAAGGGAAAGAAAAGAACAAAACGGCTCTTGTTGTGTAACAATGTAATTCCAAATGGATCTTTTCAAAACAACCACGCTCACCTATTTACTCCTCAGTTACTTTCATTAAAATGTTTCTTTATCCTTCACACACTCTCCGATATAACAAAGAAAGGTGGATACCAATCTAAAATCTTCCAATTTATTAAAATATAACTTCTCCTTGTTTACAATAAAATAGTCACAATATTCAAAACTTGTTGATGTCTGTAAATCTTCCCCGATCGGGAGAGGAAGTTCCCTTTTCTAGAATTCCTATCTACACACCAGCCTCTATCAAAGTTGGTGTAATGCTTCTTGAACACCGGTAACAACGTCTAAAGGGCCCTTAACCGAGTCACCGGGAGAGGGTGAAGAGGAGACACGACTGTGTCAAGAAGGAGGGAACGCTCTCACCGCTTAACCACCAACGCATTTCAAATCATTAGATTCTTTCTCAAGGTGTCTACAGGGTTCTTTGCTGCTTTCCTTTTATGGATCTCTGACATCATCTGTAGTTTCCATCGGAAAACTAAAAAGTTTTCATTACTGAACGATGCTTCATTAAAAATTACATTCCACAGTTTTTGTTTTAGAAAGGTTATACATTGTGCACGAGCATTGAGTCCCGTAAATATTTTCCTAATAAAACATTTTAACCATATATAAAATCTTCCTATATTGTGCTTATATCTTCCTTAACCCTTTTTTCAAAACATAAAAGTTGAATAATCCTGCCACAGCACACACATTCCTATCCATTCCGATGTCCCAGGGTCCTAAAACCCTAAGTGTTTAATCCCAAAAATCGTGAAAAACAGGTGATTTCATACATTTCTAGTGCTCTATTTCTAACAAATAGTGAATTCCTCCTCTATGTCACCTTCATATAAGGTGACTAGTGCAACAAAGTGACAGTACTGTAAACTATTAACACATTTCTAATAACTTAAATGTGCATTATGCTTTCTACTTATCCACATAATTAAAATATATACATCTTGAAACTAATACCTCCTTGGCAAAAAAAAAACTAATCCCTTAAAATACAAAAAAAAAGCTATATGGTACTCCAAATTGGCTCTTGATGATGTCACATTTACCTAACTATAGCTACCTATAGTGACTAGAAAGTGACTAATGCAGTTAAGGTGACATGCTATAAAGTGCTCCAAAGTGACTACAGGTGGGAAAGTGCTGATATTAAAGTGACAGTAATAAATTATCCTTTGTGGCAAAAATGGTTAAAAGTGGTTAAACATTATTAAAACATTATGAAAAAAAGGAGGGTTCTCCCAAGGTGCAAAATATTTGATAAAAATCAGATTGATTGTTTAAACCATCCGGATGTAAAGCTCCATTTCTAAAGATTACCTCCATTTCTTTCTTTGCCAATGCTCCCTTAATGTCCCCATTCCTCCAATTACCTGCTACTTTCTTAATCCCAATGCATTTCTTAATGGCTTCTACTTTGCACCCATGAAAGTTCTTGAAGTGGGCTGACAGTGGGTGTGAGTCATTTCCCTTTCTGATGTTTCTTAGGTGCTCTCTCCACTTTTTTTCAGTTTGAGGGAAGTCCTGCCCACATACTGTAGGGAACACTCACATTCAATTATGTACACACAACTTTTAGAGTCACAGGTCAAAAAATCTGTGATTCTTACATCTTTTTTTGTTTTGGGTTCCCTATATGATTCTATATTATTCTCTTTAGACTTTATGGTTCTGCATATCATGCAATTCATGCATCTAAAAAAACTTTGATTTATAATTCTTTTCTGGTTTAGACTTTATGCTCCTAACCACATGATCTTTGATGTTCTCTGCTCTTCTGTATATAAATCTAGGTTTTTCTTTTATTATGCTCTTTAACTCTCTGTCTTTACAAAGCAATCCCCAATGTGTTTTTATAGCTTTTTCTATTGCGCTATCATTCCCATTGTACTGTGTGATAAACAGAACTATATCTTTTTTCTTTTTATTCCTTTCTTTACTCTTCTTCTTTTCTTTAATTATTTTTTCCTGTCTAGCTCTTCTATCATCTGGAATTCCTTCCTAATAATCTCTTCTTTGTAACCTTTCTTTACAAACTGTTCCACCAACTCCTCCCTCTGTACTAGATGCTCTCCTTTTTTGGAGCAATTTCTTCTCAATCTATGGAACTGACTCCTTTGGATCTGGCCCCAACCGTCTAGGATGGTGGTTGCTCTTTTGGGGTATAAAAGAGTTGGTGTCAGTGGGTTTCTTGAATGTTCCCTTCTCAATTCTATTTTCTTCTCTATAGATAGTCAGATCCAAGAAGTCGATTTTCACACAACTAATGTTAAAGCTGAGCTTTATGCCCCACTCATTATTGCTCAAATGCTAACAGAATAAATCCAGGGACTGGAAGGGTGATAGGAAGTCCCTGGATGTATTCTGTGAGCATTTCAACAATAATGGAAATATGACGTCATAAACACTAGAGCGCTCACTAGAGCCCCATAATGTAGATGACATCATATTTTCTATAAAAGTGGGCCCTCTAGTGACAGACCGGTCATTAGTAGCAGGGACACAGAAGAGGAAGAAGGAGTACGTCATGGCAAGTGCCAGAAGAGGCCGAAGACCAGCTGCAAGCACTGGACCATCCTCTTCAAGCAAGCTGACAAGCATCTTCAAGCGACATTTCAAAAAGATCTTCACAGAAAGATGAAAATCCATGCAAGTCATCCGAAGACAGATGACTGCTAAACAGTGAGTCGCTACTTTACTTTATTATTTTATTACACATTTTTAAAAAAACTAAACTTTTGTGTACATGGTGCAACGGTGGCCACCATTCTATTCTATATACACAGTAATGGACATTTTTTACACATTTAATTCATGGTTAAAAATGTATTGTTAGGTCATGTAATATTGAAATGTTTATTTGGGGAATTTTTAACATTTTTTAGGGACACATTACATATTTGATTGTAGAATTTTATCACTTATCAGGCTGACACTTAAACTACTGTAAGGATTAGCATGGCCACAAACACATGGCCATGCTTTTCCTTATAGTAGTATATGCATAGGCAGGATAAGTAATAGAAAAATGCATGCCGATTTTGAAATGGAGAATTGCCGTACTTTTCAATAGAAAAGCATGGCGATTTTTCCATTTTAAAATCGATCAACATCGATGGCAAATCTAAATTGATGGCAAAAATACGGGCATAGTAAATTTGCTGCAAAATCACAGCGATGTTTATCGATTTAGATTCGCTGTCAAAAATCGACCTTAGTGAATGAGGCTCTTAGTTTAAGTGACTGGGCATCTGGACTGAAACTGGGCATGTGGAAAAGTGAAAACTATAAAAAGGGTTTCCCAAATGGCGCTGCTCAACTCTAAAAATCTATTATCTGCAGCCTTCTCAAATGCTGGTATAATCCACCCTATATACCAAGATCAATAAAAATATTGAAAAAAAAGTGCACTGAGAGGGCGCAACAAAATTATAAATAAAGTGTATCAAACAATAAAATAACTAATGATAAAAGATGACCAATAGTGTCCTAAAAATGTATACTCTAAAACATACACAGCTTAAGAAGATCTTAATAATACTCAAGTGACAAAGTACAAAAAGGATCCTGTAACTGCAGGATAAATAGGGTGAAGTCCTGTGATAGGGGTACCAAATAAATGGTAAGATATAAAACCCCAAAAAATATCATAAGCAGAGGTCCAAATGAACAAAAAAACAAAAATAGAAAATACATAGTTTAAGCTCTCAAAATAATTAGGACTTTCAATCCTTAAATAGGATCAAATCAAACATCCAATTAATACTCTAAATGCAATCCTCAATCCTTGGCTTCAACGACAGATAAATTAAAATGATGAATAAACAGATAAGTGCAAAAAAAAACAAGGGGTAAAGCTCTAAAACTATAAAGTATATGACTAGTCCCAATGATTAATAAATAATAGTCTGGATCATAAGGAGACAACGGAAGGACCAAAAAATTAGGGCTGAGCAAAAAAGAACAAAATCAAAGCAGTCCTAATTTTGATGAAAAAATGTTCCAGATAGGTAATCATAATCTCCAAAGCTTACAGTTTGTAGTTCAAGATAGTTCCCGAATGGTCCACGTGCAACAGCGGTGTCTCCCATCAGTGCTCCCTGTGCTGATCGGCGGCTGAAAGTGATGCTTCTGAGCTCAGCGTCGCCCGCTATTACGTCCTAGATGATTTCTGTCAGGTCTCCGTGGGGCACTCTAAGTTTGAATGCCTGGTCCTTGCTGGTTGAGCCGCGGCTGCGGGCCAGTGCAGGATAGACGTTTCTCCGTCAATTAATTTTCATAGCATACAGTGGAAAAAATAAATGGGGAAAAAAACTCCAATGTGTAAAAATGATTTTAATAATATATCACAATAAATAAATAAATAAACAGATAAACAAATAACCCCCAGGGGGGAAGACCCGTACCGGATGTTCTGAAGAGGATAAAAAGATGGTGATACCCGGGTGCTATATCAACTTCTAAAAAACAATCCATCAGAGTCTCCTCTCCGCCTGTATATAACACTAAACAATGCGTTTCGAACTAAGTCTTTCTCAAGGCAGTCTGGAAAATAGGTAAGAAGTAATATTTTTGCAGTGCGCTGAGCACCAGCACCCTGACCTGGGCCAGCTGCAATCAATTAATATATATACTTTTTTTGGGGGTATTTTAAAATTAGTGAACACCTTAATAGTAGATACCAATCCAAAGCTTACTGTCCTCTTTTGTTACCTTTTAGAGTATTTACTTTGTCAGAAACTCAGCAGTATTGTTAATGCATTCATTTTTCCTGTGGGTCTTCTGCTGCCATTTCTGTAATAAAGATTTTATTTTGTCCCACACATGTTAAATGGTGACTTGAGAGTACTGTCAAAAGTATTTTGGATTAAGCCAATGTATTCACATGGAATATATAAATATTATGTATTATTGTAGAATTGAGTAAATATTAGATAGTGATTTTTGTGTAGTTTTAGTGAAGGATGTAAAGGGGGTGCCAAAGAGTATTTAGGCATATATATTAAAATGATCTTGACATTCCTAAAACAGAGACATTTCCAATATCTGGCCATCAGGAAGGAATTCCAAAGATTCAAGATTGCCCATTCTCATGGACAAAGACATTCCTGAACAAAGTCAAGTTTTACCTTATTTGGAAAGAAAGTGTGTTGGGAATCTTACTATTTAAAATTCAAGGACTGTGGAACACCTATTTACAGCCTCAACCAATTGTTATATAACTTGTGGCTTTATTCTACCTTAAATTGCCTATAAATGTAAAAGACTTTGACTTTAAAGGCAGAATTTCATGAATGAAATATGGTGATAATGTTATCACAGCGCTTGCATTTATTTTGTTAATACATTTTTATATACTTCAAGATATTTTGGTGAGGAAAATCAATAACTTTTTCAGTACTAACCTGAAATTAATAGGGAATTTTTATGTATTTATTTATTTAATTTAATTGAAATATGCCTAAGTTTTTATGCCAAATGTATTATAGAATTCCTTTAAAATTGTCTTTGAGAGATGTGACTTATTGAGGATATATTGTGCGAATATAAGAAGGTCTTAGGGAAATCGTGGCAAGGCTGTCTGTCTCCTTATTGCTCCTAAAATGGCATTCTACTTCACCCATCCATGGGTGAGATGCAAAATATATGTTTATATAAATTTAGTTTGGTGTACAATATTGTATTTCAAGCCTGCATTGTGATGCATTATGATTCCTGCATAGAAATGTTCTATACAAATAACAATACTTCCAATTGCACCTCTCCTGCCCTTTCTTTTCCATTGCTGTTTAAAAATCTTGGGGGAAACATTTACTTACTAATTAGAAAAATACTTATTAATATATTTGATGACACTGAATTGGCAAAGCAAGAAGTGTAGAACAAAGTGGTTTACAGTTTATTAATTAATCCAAACAAGGCTGTAAAGTAAGTTTAAATTTGAGGAAAAAGAGGATAGTCATTACAAAGTACAGTACCAACCCATTTGTATTAAATACTATAATAATGTTTCTCTTGGTTATTAAAATAGTTAAACTTACACAATATTAAAATGCACTCAATTCCACTTTCTACAATTTACTTAAAATTCAGGATGTCTAACCATGAATCCAGATGCTATCATGTCCCCCCTCTCCCTTCTCTGCTCCAAGCTATACATATTAGTTCCTCTAGCCTTTCTTGGTATGATTTGTGACACAGGCCATGGACCATTTTAGTTGCTCTTCTTTGCACAGTCTCTAATGTATTTATGTCTTTCTGGAGATATGGCCTCCAGAACTGAACACAGTATTCTAGGTGAGGGTGTATGATTTATAAAGGGGCATCACTACTTCCCTACCACTTCCTTGACATATATGTGTCCAGAACCCTACCTTAACTTCTCAGAATGCATCCAAACGTAGATCAGTGCGGAACTGCTGGTCGCCATCCCCGGCACTTAATTAGCACCAATATCCCCACCTGAATTAGGCATGCAGAAAACAAGTGCTGCCACCCTAGCTTATTTAATTGAGTTCCGTACGCTAGGAGATTTGTAGAGTAACATCTGGTGCGCACATGTGCAGATGTTACTTTTTAGTAGGCCTAACTTTACTTCAGATCAGATTGGATGTCATCAACTATCGAAATTCTCTATTGGGTCAGATGGCCCATAAGAATATTGCAAGTGAACCTCCACATTATGGGGGATCGCAGACCAGAATCGCTAGACTTTATAATCCTTCTGTCAGAAGACATCAAAAGTTCTCTTCAGTGATGGAGAAATCAAGTCTTGAAGTATTAAGGAACCTTTGGACCTGTGCTGGACTCTGTTAACAACCGATTCGATTTATTCATGTGGGGCCTGATTCAGAGATCCGTCTGCGATGGGATCGCAAATATACGCGTCTAAGGTCGGAGCAGGTTACATCCCACTGAATAAACAGTCACTTCCCTTGCAAACAGCGTCCGGACCTAACGTTAGACCTGCATTGACTTGCCCTATCTGGCCGCACTCACTTCCGACCTTATGTGCAATTGTTGCGTATATTTAGGGTCCTATGTCTGTAATTGCGCCCACTTTCCCTCATCTCAATGCCTCCCCCCGCCCATTTCTATGCAAATCCTTTGGTTCCTAGATTTCCGCTGGACTTAGGATCGCAATTGTTTCCGACCGATTCACAAGTCCGACCTTAAGGCATTTCGGACCCTAACTTCAACGTACATGGCGTTGCACTATTACTACGCATGCACAAATGATGCAAAATCGATCCGATCCTAAATATACGCACCTAACTATCGTTAATATCTGATCTCTGAATCAGGCCCATGGTTACAAACCTGCATTCAGTGTTTTATGACACTCACATGGATGCTGCAAAGTATGGAGATCACTGCAAGTGGGGGCACCAATCACATTAGTACATAAATGTCCACACTTAATGGGGTGGCATTTTTTCACTCTTTGATAAATAGTGTGTTAAAGTTCATATGCAACAGTTTTAGAATATTTGCTGGTGGTTTATTGCAAAACACCAGAAGTACTGAAGACAGATATATAACTAAAGCACTGTTTTTCCCAGAAATGTTTCCTTTTTTATCTTTCTTTTTTTTTATTGCATTTATGCAGCTTTAGGTGCGTTCTAATAATGTGATTCCCTATTAAAGTACCAGAGCAACAGGTATCTTTTTGTTGCATAATCCCGGATCTGGTTTCATATTATTGATTTACTAGTATTTATCTAACTGCCTTTGAAATACTTTTAGGGTTGAACTCTAGGCATGTTGGCCATGGCTGCATACAGCAATTTGTTTTCCAGTACGTGAGCTTAATTATAGAGGGTAACACACAGTAAACTCAGTTTTGCAGGAGCCATTGGTTAATGTAATATCTAGCTGTTCACTCATTACCCTTACAGTCATTTTATCTAAATACTAGTTTTACAGGTACTTTGCATGGTGAAGTGAATATGTATATTTGTATTTATAGAATGCAACCAACTGGTTACAATAATCTGCTCCATTTAGAACATATGAAGAAATATGTAGAATGAAAAACAGTTAATGTTCTAGTCTATTTCTGACTCCTGTTCATTACAGAGGATAAATTCTATGACTCACACAGACTAATGACCCTGTTTAGGCAGATGACATAATTGTTCAGCACTGACACTTCTTTATTGCAGCCTACATTTAAAGAGAGACAACTACCTATATTTTATATATCTAAGAAATGTAAGTCATAAAATAATGAATATCATGGCTGCTTATTAGCATGCAGTTAAGGTAAATTAAAATTAAAAAATCCCTCCCACTTGCATCTGCTATCTTCCCCATTGTTATTGTCACTTGTGAGTGAATTAACGAACACTGGCTGGACTACCTAAACACATTTTCTTTCTTATTCTTATTATATAAGCAGGACTTATTTTACACCAGACCTCTGTAGTTTACAAGTCTTTCAAGCCTATATGCATTACATAAAACTCATAAAAATATGTTTAATTTGTAGAGGACTATTAGAAAATCCCTGCAGGAAGTAGAAGTTGTACATTTTTAGCTTTTATATTTGTCCAGTAGAGGGTGCTTTAATCATACATTATGTCAGAGATTCCCAAACTTTTCACCCTTAAACTGGGTACACACTAAAGAGCTGATCCAGAGCTGCGCATCTGTGTATTGTTTACGTCCAGAACAGGAGCGAGCATAGAAAGATGGACGCAAGGCTACCCATGAGCCTGTGTCTGTGAGCTCAGTGCTAGTGGGACAAGCACGTCAGGGGATGGTGTAAGTTTAAGTCGCAGGTCATTTTCTTTCAAAGAATGGCCCTATTTGGAATACAAACAGTGTCCTATGCTTTGAAAAAAACAAAGAAACAGTTGACTAGAAGACTATAAATAGAAAAACAAAAATTTCCCATTAGAAACATGCAAACTGGTATATGCTATTGCAGTAACCTGAGGACCCTACGCATACGGCTCTGTCCGTTTGTTTTAAACAACTGCCTTTTTTTACTATGTCCTATTCAAAGTTGCATGTTAGTGGAAACACACAAGTTTGGAACAGACATATACTGTATCTGCCTTCCACGGTGCCCCTGAGCTAAACAGGGATTTTCTTCTTGTTCTGTGTTAATGAAATAATATGTATAGTGTTGGGAGGTTATTTTTTCTCCCTGTCTTTCTTTCTCCTATACTCAACTTCAGAGACTAAAATGGTGTCTTCAGTTATAACACCAAACATATTTCTCATTCTACTGAACCCTAAAAATAATAAGCCTATACTCCAAGTGACACATTTTGTCTATACACAAATATCACTTCTGACACACATGAAGTTGCCCTTGTTATTTTAAGTGTTACCTGTCCTTTAAAATTTGAAAATATAGTGGCAGACAAAAAGATGCTACCTGATCTTGGTGGGGAAACTAACAATACAGTTGGGGATTAGATGTTGCATTCTGAAAAATGAATAAAAACCAAGGCAAACCAAGTCTAAACCAAGTGTGATAAGGATGCACATCACATGGAGGAATTTGTAGTAAAAACTTTTATTCCATAGCAGACAGACAGCATACCAGGTAACAGCAGTGCAGCAGAATTCATAGATACTTCAGATTCTTAAAGTGTTCCAGAGGTCCGTATGCTAACCCAACCTCCTGCCTATCACTTGGGCAGCTATTTCGCCATCAAGAGTCCTGACCCTCTGTCTCTGAATCACTTATATCCTGAGAGCCCACGTGCTGTTGATTAGCCCAAGCCTGACCACAGCAGTCTCTCTGCTGTAGCTCTAAAACCTGGACCGGATTCTCCACATTACTCTCATGTGGAGATATGCTGTCTTTATCACACTCAACATTACTTTGCATGACAGGGATGGATAGACCTGGGACTGGATCCATTTCCCCTGCACATTTTCCGTACATGCGGGGGTCTGTCAGTCTGCATGAAAGAGGGGAGTGTCACTCCCTTCTCTTGTCCGTAACAAGTGTGACTTATGCTGCCATAAGGCAGCCTTAAGTCACACTTGCAGATCAGCGATCCATCTGACCGCTGATCCGCTCGTAAGTGGGTGGTGACACCTACACTGTACACTCTGCATGCTTCCCTCCTACCCACTTTAGCGGGCAGAGGGGGGGTACTACTCATTTTGTTTGTAAATGCCCTCTGAAGGGCACATGCGTGCGTAAGTGGGCTATCCTTATGAGGTCTGGATCCAGTCCCTGGAGACGGTTTTACACTTGCTGTGAATACCCATTCACTAGCAAAACAGATTAATTAGAAAGATTAGTAATATACTACTAAAAACGTGGTAGTATTTTATCAATGTATTTATTTATATCTCAGAAACAAAACATTTCATAACTGATGTGGTACAACGTTGATGATACTGTGAATGTTATTTTGTGAGAGGTAACAGATAAGACAATAAAAGTAAAGTGTGCTGTCCTGACAACCCTATCTAAATTGAAAAATATTTTTAAAATATATATTTGAAACATCTTACATCGGAAAATAAGAATAAACAGAACAATAACAAACACAGAACCCTAATCACTTTATAATGGTTGTCAGTGCAATTCCGTAGTAATCTTAAGAAGTAGCATCAACGTAATAACCATGCATTACGATAATTGCTATATTGTGAACTTTAAGACTAGGAAGAGCAAAAGAAATACATGGAAGGTCAATTCACTGAAAGAAGCAAGAGCATCCAGTAATAGTTATTAATTAAAGTTGGCTACACATTATGCGTTATCACTGGCAACAGACAACTCTCTGGCCACTGGGGATTTTACATAGTGCACACACACTATGGATTCTTAAGGGATATATTTTTACAATTTTATTGGGAATTCTGTTGGAAATAAGCATTTATGGAACAGTTTGTCTGCATTCTGACAAATCAGAACATACTTTACACCTTCAAAAGGGGTGATGGAGCCTCTTATGGCTGGGGCATACAAATGGAGAATACAGTGATGGCTGGGGCATACAAATAATGTACTTGAATAATAAACTGTGTGATTAAAAAGTGCAGACGGTGGAAGGTTCCATAGCAGTCTCCTGGATAAGGAACCTAATGCATGATAACTCAACCGGCAAGAAGGGAGAATAAAACACTTTATTAACACTTGCACAGTTCAAAAATAACACAGATACAACAAGTAAAAACAGGTGGAGGGAACTGCCTCCGTACCGTGGATGTAATGGCCGCACCAGCAGGAGGTTGCGGGGAGCTCCGTGGCAGCACAATATAAACAATCCTGGGGAGCAGGAACACAAGTACTGGAGTGCAGACCCAAACAAATGAACCACCAGCGACGCATTTCGGGCAAGCGTGCCCTTTCTCAAGCTGTATGGTGGTGTTTAGTGACGAGGGTCCATGAGAGTCAATTAAAAGGATCCTGATTGGAGGTTTGTTTCCGGAGGGGTTGGTCTGTGGCTGTCAATCTCTTCTTAGATGAGCGCCGGGCATGCTGTATATTTATTTCCTGGATGTCTTTACAATCATTGGAGGTCCCTGGGTCCTAAATCCTTCCTTCCCCCTAGCTCATTATTCAAGTACATCGGCACTAGAAACTTTAGAAAGACATTTTGCACGGTACCTCATTTATGCATAAATAAAATTAAAACATTAAATTATATAATTCATTCTGTCTGTTATACACCAATCCAAAATATGCTTTTGGGGATCATTCTATCAGCTTAAATACTTATTTTAATTAAATGCCCATTGTGAATGTACAGAACAGAAAATTGTGCATTGCAAATTTTTAAAATATTACCTACATGATTTTTACCTTACATATTAAATACAATATTTAACAGTATTTATTGCAATATTTATAAAACATTAATTAAACCTTATATTATGATTATCAGTATAAAAACATTAAATACAAGGATTAAATGATTAAATACAATATTAATTAAGCATAGGTTGCACCTTATATTAAGATTATGGCTATCGATGTAAAAGACATAAAAGGAAATGATCTGCTTGTCATGGGGAAGGATAAATTCCCACTAAAAATATACATACAGATCTGTTACTTAAGCCAACATAATTACCATACATAAATATAAATAAAGGATTCTTGAATGGCATACAGATCTGCTGATTAAGCCGACATAAATACCATAAGTTAATACAAATAAAGAGTCCTTAATGGACATAAATTGCTATGTATTTTTAACCTTGTTATTATTGAATAGGGGATTTGATATATAAATGGAATGGAACTGGTTGGACAATTACTATCCAATCAGTGTGACCAAAACTCTGATACTATGAATATGGCTTTATTATCCTATTGGGATGTTGAAGGTATAACTAATAAAAATTATTAATAATAATTAATAAAAAATAATTTATGTTTACCTAAAATTGTGGTGGTGGATTCAGTGATGAAAGGAGATATCAAAAAAATGTCACATACGATTAATAACATTATAAATGAGAATAAATTTCAATATAAAAGTGGATGTTGGGCCGTGAACCTATGTGGTGATGTGGGGGCTTTAACTTAAAATTCTTCTGGGTAATATGACCAAGATTGGGTGAATACGGTGACAATTAACCTGAAAATTCTCAAACTGATAATAGTAAACCGCATTTTGGTGAATAAAATCATTCCTGTGA